>JARYGA010057917.1:0-28119 GCA_030545235.1 Helianthus tuberosus
AACAACGGTCGTCACTTTCCGTCATGCATCCAACTTTCTGTGAAACATTCAACAACAATCGTCAATTTCCGTCAAGCATCCAAAAACTGTCATCAGTTTCTGTCAAACATTCAATAACCATCGTCACTTTCCTTCAAGCATCCAGCAACCGTCGTCACTTTTCCGTCAAGCATTCAACAACCGTCATCATTTAACTGCAGTTAATTACCGAACCGCCGCGCTTCCTCCAACCACGGTTTCCCACAATCGTTTGCCACTTTTCCTCAACCCTATACAATCATCACCACCACCACCACAAAAACCACCAGTCATGTCCCAACAATTTAATTGAATTCTCCAAATTATTTTCTTAAAATCGCGTTGAATCCGGCGAAGTATTCTTAAGTTTCTTCTTCCCGTCAATTTAACGACGCCTGATTGGTTCGATTCTGCCAATGCAACGTTGAGCGGGTGGACATGGAGATGTGTAGTACAACGACGACACCATCTCCGTACTACCCCGCCGGCTTTGATGAATACACGTGGCCACAGTTGATTGGTTGGGTCGCTTTTTTCAATTAAGTTTTCGGAAACACATTTCCGCCGGAGACCGGAGGTCGTATCTAGAAAGAGAGAGAGAAACTGTTAGAGAAAGAGAAAGATGCCATTTTTTGTGTCTCAAAAATTTTTATGAAACAGATTTTGAATTATTTGTCACAAAAGGTATTTTTTTTTCTTTTAACTATAAAAACTATATATCATTGTGTTAATGTTGGATGTTAGACAAAACGAAAAGAGTCATTAATAATTAGCATCCCGCCGCAACGTGCGGGGTTGTCGTCAACTTGTTATTTTACAACTAGCAATGAGAATGCATCAAACAAGCGGAAACACTTGAGAAAGAACACCCGCCATACGCAAAACATAATGTACTTAAAATATTCAAATTGTTTTCTCTATGCATTTTCATAAAATCCCTATTTCCTTGAAAGGATTTAAACAATCTGACAGAAATGGCAAACTTTATACATGACGCTTCTGCATGCACGAGGTTGAGGAGATGTTGACCCAACTTGGGCTTGATGTACGCATCCTTACCCTGCATTTATGGAAGAGACTGTTTCTAGGACTTGAGTTTGAAACCTATAGGTTACATTTCCAAAACATTCCTAATCTTCAAGATGTTATTCAAAACTCCCTAGTAATCCAACGAGTCTTCAATGTTAATTTCGTAGGAGTAAGTAGTAACAATCTTATCTTAAATATCTCCTTTCTCCATGTTTATTTCCACAAATATATGAGAAGACGTAGTTTTGAAATTCGGAACCAGCGCTGAAGTTTTTTAACTCTATTGCGGATTATCATGGTATTACGGTTACCAAATCATATCTGAGTTCGGGTCTTCCTCAATCTTCGTCGGTGATATTTTGTTTTACAGCAGTGACAATGGTTGTCCTGTATGAGCGGATTTTGATAATCTCACACCCATACACGATTAAAAGGTTGAGGCGTAGTTAGTCCTATTACGTATTATAAGTTAGGTTCACTTGTTTCGGCGATTGGTATTCAACTATTTATGGTCAAAATTTATTTGTTGTGATTCTCATACTTAAAACCCAATCTTAATCTCACTCTAAAACTGACTTTGAATCTTCAAATATTCAACTACACTTCTAAAATTTTATAATTTTAAATGCTTCAAGTTTTTCATAACTCCATAACAATGTTTTAATATTATATTTATTAATATTAATATATTTGGTTTCAACACTATAAGCCGGTATGAAATTGTTTTGTGACAGTAGAGATATCATCTAATACAATACCCATCCTAAACCAGTAAAAACGCTTTATAATTAATCACATACCACATAGGCAATCTCATACCCAAAACCGTCCCGTATATTTTGGGTAGTGCCTAGGGGTGTAAACGAGCCGGGCCGAGCCCGACTAGACTCGAGCTCGGCTCGTCATATTTTTATGAAGCTCGAGCTCGGCTCGGCTCGGTTCGAGCCTACTTATTTGAGCTTGAACTCGGCTCGGAGTTAAACCCAAAGCTCTAGCTCTGCTCGAACTATTTTGAGAACAACCTCAAACAAGCTAAAAGCTCGGCTCGAGCTCGCTTCAATATCGCTTAAACGAGCCAAAGCTCGACTCACCAATGTTATCATCATCATTATTATATACATCCGTAACCATAACACTGCATATCAATGGCAGTTATGAAGTATATAATCTCCAAATTTTGCATCAACAATAATCACAACAACAAATCACCAATCATTCAATAAAATCAAACTCATCTTCTTTCAAATGCGCCACAAATTTCACCGGCGCATCACCGCGCCCTTCAAGCTTCTCAAAGAACTCAATCTTATACGGAAAATTAGCCGAAATACTTTTTCCTCTCCAAACGGCGACGTTTTCCTTAACTTTACCTTCCTTCCCGTTCAATTCAACTTCCGATACTTTCGGCACATGATAAACCTTCAACGGCACTGTAACCCTAACCCTAGCTCCGATCTTCACCGGATCTTCATCTTCTTCTTCTTCTCCTCCGGCAGCATTCAGACCGGCGATTTTTGAAACGGAATCCGACGGCGATGATTTGATTCGTTGTAGCAGATAATTCGATCGTTTGTTCGTGTTTTTTGGAGAATAATTGGATGATAGTGGAGCAATGGCACGGTTGTTTGTGGTGGAGGATGGTGAGTTGATCGGCGGTGCGGTGGTGAATACCGCCGGAGATGTCATTGTTTGTTGTTATCTTGTTTGAGTGAAGCTTTCAGAATATATGGACACGAAACAAAGAAGAAAGTTTTCAGGTTAATTTTCTCTTCAATTCACACGTCACTTCTTCTTATCGCTTTGTTTTTTGTTTTATTTTATTTTTTGTGTAGGTTTAAAATTTTCCCGGGAAAACCAACTTCTATTTCTTTTTGTATAACTAGTGTCAAATAGTATCAATATCATACAACCGTCACTGCCTACCAAGACTGAAGTTGTGGCGTGTTAATGTAAAAAAATTAGACGGAAACGTAAAAATAGAAAATAATAACTAAGTCGATCTTGGAATTGCGCGTTGCGATAGACCTATCAATTGGGAAAAAATAGGCATCGTAAAAATGCCAACTCACACATGCACGTTGCGTCGTGTTAACTCCAAAAAATTAGAACGAAACATAAAAACGTCGAACCACACAAGCGTTTGTTAACTCGCAAAATTTAGAACGAATGGTAAAATAAAAAAAAATGTGAAATATGAAAGGTACAGAGGAACAAAGTTGAAAGTAAACAAAAATTGGAGGTTAAATTGCAAAAAGATGAAAACTTTTGCGTTAAAAGTGTAATATCATTTTTTATTTTTTTTTGAAAATCTCTCTAAGCATTTGGTACAAGTGTACAACTCATCTATGTACAAAGATGTTGCAAATTTATAGCTTGTAATTGTTTAAATGTTTTTAAAACTTGTTTGTTACATAAATGTGGAAGTATAAATTGAGTTTGATGGAAAGTTTTGTTGAACCGTTTAGTACTGTTTTGGAAAAAACAAATGAGTTGGATGGGTTGGTTGGTCGTATTTGTTTGTTTGACGGTCTAACAATTTTGTTACGGTGGTTTAGCGGTTTTAACAATTTTTTTTCTTTTCGAAATCATGTGTGATAAGTTCAAAATGATAAATATGGTTCATCATTATAATATATGCACACAACATATTCCAAAAATATAAGAAAATACATAAATAATAAAGGTTAAGCACCTAGCCTAGTCGGTTTCAAGTTAAAATGATTAACAAAAAAATCAATTATTAAAGGGTGGTGGTCCACTGGCAATCCAAAACCTTTAAACACCTAGGTTTGAGAGAGAAGGGGATTTTGGGTTCAAATTCGAAGCTAAGCTGATATTATCATATAACGAGTACTTGAAACTATAAAGCATATTTTCTCATAAGCCTAGACATAAAAGTAAGTAATTTATCTTTGGTTAAAAAATAGGGTTATTGGATTTAATCACCCCCAACTATCAACCTTTGGCCGTTGCCACCCCTAACTAACACTTTGACGTCCGACACCTCCAACTTGACACTTCGTTTGTGATGGCACCACATCGTTAACTGAGCAATGTGGCCATTTTTTGATGATGTGGCTGGTTTTTGATGACATGTCACGCTGAGGTGTAAAATATTATATATATATTTCTTAAAAACTTGTTTTTCTTTTTGAATCCTAATTGAACCAGATCAAGATCTGACAGCCAGAAACACAGTCCTCCATCCGGCATACGAAAGCCACAGTTCTAGCTCTACCACCACCACCACCACGACGGCGAATAGGATGGTGAAAACAACTGCAACCTTACCGTTAATCGTTACTGATGCGTTGTCAGGCGTTAATTCGATAAAATCCAAATTGACGTCGTTTCGGTTTGTCAAAAACCCTAGCTTCGATATACCGCTACTGCCTACTGGATCACCAATCATCTACCGGAAACATTATATTGCCGGAGATTGATATGTTAACTGGTTTGATGACATCATCGACGGTTGATTTACCGCCGAAGTTTAACATATCTGGCGGCATTTCGCCGTTCCGGTTGCATCACACTGGCAGGATCATGGAGAGTTTAAATGTGGAGCAGTAGCAGTGAATGGTTACGGATAATACGACGTCGATTGAGTATTCCGGTTTGCCGGAGAAGATGACTGATGGTGGAGTTAGTACAATGGAATAATTGTACGGATCAAGCATTGTTCGATTTAACTGGAACTTTTGATTTGTCATTGTTGTGGTGGTGGTGGCAGGAGGTTGTGGTGGTAGGAGGCATGTCATGGTGGTAAGAAGCAAGTCCAGGTGGTGGTAGGAGGTGGTAGGTGGTAGGGGTGATGGTAGTGGTGGTGTTTTAGGGTGAGGAGAGAGGAAGGGTGGAGCTTGGGGTTTTTATTTTTAATCAGATTTGAAAAGAAAAACAAGTTTTTAAGTAATATATATATATATATATATATATATATTATTTTACACCTCAGCGTGACATGTCATCAAAAACCAGCCACATCATCAAAAAATGGCCACATAGGATAAAAAATCTAACTGAGTTAGTACTCAGTTAACGATGTGGAGCCATCACAAACGAAATGTCAAGTTGGAGGTGCCGGACGTCAAAGTGTTAGTTGCGGGTGGCAACGGCCAAAGGTCGATAGTTGGGGGTGATTAAATCCAATAACCCTAAAAAATAAGTCGAACATTCACTAAATTATATGTGAACATGTTGGGATTGAACCCTATCAGAGGAACATATAATTAAAGCCAAAACCTGATCAGAGCAGTGGATCCAGAATAAGCAGATGTTATGTATACAAGTCTCTCCCCTTGAAAGTGGTTTCAACATCTGATGACCTCCAATCCACTGATCGTTACAACTGCTGACTTACAACTGCTGATCAAGTCAAAGACTGATGAGGACTAAAGCCCTGCTGTTCAATCTACTGCTATGGGTCAAGCACTGCTGAATATGTCAAGTACTGCTGGAGTCACAACAGTGGAAGGATTCAGCAGTAGTTTAGTTTGTTTTTATGTAATGTATTGTAATCAGTAGTTAGCATAAGCAGTGTTTGTATTAGATCAGTTGTTAGAGTTTGTTAGGAGGTTAGATGTCACTTTCATGGTGACGTCAGCAAAGATGCCACAGTGGTTTGTCCGTGCCTATAAATAGAACAGTACCCTGTACTGTTCTATTAGCTCTTCACCATCTTTCTTCCTGTACGAACAAATAACTGTGAGCTCAGGTTGAGGGGGAGTTTGTTACATGCATGCATTGTAATCGTTGATGAAATAAATTCAATCATTCGTTTCTTTGTTGAAAATGTGTGTTGAAAGCAATTCTCCTGTTTGATTATGTGCAAAGTTTGTTTTCATTTATATTCCGCTGCATTACTTGTTCATCTTTCATTTTATTTCAAACACAAAACATAATCAATCCAAACTCAGATCCTAACAATTGGTATCAGAGCTCGGACAGTCAAATTTGATTTAACAATCATTTTGACATAAATAGTTCAGCTCACAATCATTGATACTGATAGTTGTTCATTTTGTTGAAAAACAGAGCAAGGTTTAATCACCATCAAAGTTGATTAATCAGTGCATGTAAAACAACCAGGATGACGTCACAATCACAAGATGATAAGAATAACATCGGCTCACTTTTCAAACCACCCATGCTTAAACGTAATGAATACAACATCTGGGAGAGAAGGATGGGTCACATCCTTGCTCAACAGAATACTGGATGTTGGAGATCTGTTGTTTTTGGACCACATGTTCCCATGGTGCCAAGTACTGAGGATACAAAGAAGTTCGAACCTAAAAAACCTGAAAATTACACTGAAACTGATTTCCAAAAGTTCGAACTCGATGGCAAAGCATTTAGCATCATTGCATCTGCATTACCCAATGAAATTTATGCTGGGCTGTTACACTGTAAGAGTGCCAAGGAATTATGGGATGCACTTAAGGAACAATTTGGGGGAACTGAAGAAGTTATTGAAAATAATAGGGAAATTCTGAATCGGCAGTATAAAACCTTTTGTCACATCAAGGGTGAATCATTGACTCAACAGTTTGAGCGATTTAGTTGTCTCATTAGTGAGCTAAGACTTGTTAAAGTTACATTTCCTAATTCAACACAAAATAGCAGGTTTCTTAGATCACTACCTGAAAAATGGGATACAGTTGCTTTTGTAACTAGAAATTATGCTGAGTTCAAAGATCTGACCCTGACCCAACTTCATGGTAGACTCCTGACCTATGAAAGGGAGTTAAACCAGAAAAAGAAGTTGCAAGAGTCTGGTAAAGTTGCTGATGATTATTCATTTGGCAGCACAGCTCTTTTTGGTCAGGAAGAATCTGGTAGCAGTAGTAAGGATCAGAGTTATGATCATTTTATTGATAAAACTGCTGGTGGAAACTTTAACAAGTCTGATTCTCACTCTGCAAATTATGCTTTTACTGCAAACCAGATGTCAGATAACTTGAGCTTTGAACTAAATGACTTACAGCACTTTGATCCAACTGATCTTGAAGAAATGGACATTTTGCATCAATTGGCATTGCTTAGTTTAAGAACAAGCAAATTTTACAAAAGGGCAGGGAGAAAATTCCCAGGGTTACATGGGAATTTAAAAGTGGGGTTGGATAAGTCAAAAATCAAGTGCTACAAGTGCAATAGGCTAGGACACTTTGCTAGGGAATGTAGGAGTCAAACCACTGGTCCAATTGTTACTCATCCCAGCTCAAACCCAAGGCCACAAAATCAAAGCACTATGCACTATTCCCATTATACCCCTGCTGCCCATGTAAACACTGCTCATTATGCAAACCTTGTTCCTGTGCATTATATTCAAACCACTGTCCCTCAAATTCAGTATATTCAGGCTCATGTACCTCATGTTCAAGTGCAACCAGTTGCACCACAACAAGCTGCACCACCAGCAGTGGTTCAACCAGATCAGCAAAGCTTTTTCACCCAAGGCTTTGTTGACTGGAGCAGCTTACCTGAAGAGCTAGGGGATGAAAATTTTGCACTCTATGCTACTAATGATGCTTCTAATGATGAATTCTGTCTTATGGCATTAGAGTCAATACCAAAAGAGCTGGATGCTGAAAAGGGGCAAACAAGTGCTGAAACAGTGGATGAAGTTGCTGAGGTAGTGGTTACTGCTGTTGCTGGAGAACTACTGCTGGGAGAAAATTCAGAAACCCTGATTGAACCATTGGTTGACCCCTGGTCCAAAGAAGAAGAAAAGGAAGAGAAGGAAGAAGGTGAGAAAGAAGAAAGAGCTGATGAAGAAAATGATCATCAATGTGACTATGCCATGATGGCTGCAACTAAGGGAGCTTCTGCATGCTTAGATAGCCTTTGGTATGTAGATAGTAGAGTCTCTAGGCACATGACAGGATGTAAAGCCCTACTCAAAGATTTCAAAATCCATGGAGGGGTGATATATCCTTTGGAAATAATAGTAAAGGGAAAGTTCTGGGGTCTGGTACAGTACAGTCTGGTAATGTAAAATTTAAAAATGTCAATCTGATAGACAATCTAAAATTCAACCTCCTGAGTGTTTCACAAATGAGTGATAAGGGCTCTGGCTCATTCTTCACAAAGGATTGTTGGACCAGAAATGGTTGAAAAGATTGAAGCAATAATAAAAACTGGAAAAACCAAACTTGTTACTCAAAGAAGTGGCAATGTTTATGTGGTTTATATGTCAAAAGAGAACCCCAAGACTGATGCCTGTCTGTTCTCAGCTGCATCAAACAAAGAGACAGAATTATGGCACAGGAGATTGGGGCACACAAATCTCAAGACAATCACTGCCATTTCAAAACAGGGGTTAGTAAGAGGTTTACCTCAAAAACTGTTCACTTGTCCTGAGCATTGTGTTTCCTGCCTAAAAGGAAAACAACATAAAAGCTCATACAAATCAATTGATGAGTCCAAAACAACGAAATGTTTGCAAATGCTTCATATGGATTTGTTTGGCCAAGTTAAAGTCATGAGTCTTAAGAAAAAGAGATATTGTTTGGTTATTGTTGATGACTTTTCTAGGTTTACATGGACTTACTTTTTACACTCAAAAGATGAGACTGCAGGCATTCTGCAAGACTTTGTGAAACAGGTTGAAAAGCAGTTTGACCTTCCAGTAAAAATCTTCAGAAGTGATAATGGCACAGAGTTCAGGAACAAGGAGTTAGATGATTTATGTGTGTCAAAAGGAATTGTGGGACAATACAGCATTCCAAGAACACCAGAACAAAATGGGGTTGTTGAAAGAAAGAACAGGACCTTGATTGAGGCTGCCAGAACCATGCTTGCTGATTCAGGTTTGCCATTAACTTTTTGGACAGAGGCAGTAAACACTGCTTGCTATGTCCAAAACAAAGTTTTAATCAACCCTAGGCATCAAAAGACTGCCTATGAACTGCTGTATAAAATAAAGCCATTGATTTCATATTTCAAGGTTTTTGGCTACCCATGCTTCATTTTAAACTTAAAAGATTCTATCTCAAAGTTTGCAGCCAAAATTGATTGTGGTTATCATCTGGGATACTCAACCACTGCTAAGGCCTACAAAGTGTTTAACACAAGGACCAAAACAGTGGAAGAGACTTTGAATGTAAAGTTCAATGAACTTTCATCAATGAAAATCCCAGCAAACCCTGCATAATTGTTTGATCTTGATAAATTTACTTTTGAAAATACTGCTGTCAAGACTAACAGTGCAGGTCCATCAAAAGATTCATCATCAGACTATGGGTATGAAGTCATCATTCCTCAACAAAGGTCTGTCTCAATGGGAAGAGCAACAGATGTTCAAAACAGCTGTCAAAGCTCAACCACTGCTACCTCAACAGTTGTTGATCAAAGTAGCCCTTTAACCCCTGCTTCAACATCATCAAACACTGTTGATAGTCCTCCATCAGTGGATAAAAGTCAACATGTCTTCACACCAGTTCCACCAATTCCTCCACCTCCATTTGAAGCCACCGCTGGATCATCAAAGTTACCAGCAGTGGTTAGCTCAGATGATTCACATATGTAGCCTTCACCATTAAATGCCATTGTCCCATACCAAGGAGATTTAATCTTCTTGAAATATCATCCACCTGACCAAATCATTGGCAACATTAATGAAGGGGTGCTTACAAGAAGTCAATCCCAAAACATTTGTCTTTTTGCTGGTTTCCTATCTCTCCATCAGCCAGTCAAGTACCAAGAGGCACTAAAAGACAATAGCTGGGTAGAAGCCATGCAAGAAGAGCTCCAACAGTTCAAAAGACAACAAGTATGGGAACTTGTACCACTGCCAGAGGGTGTAAGTCCTATTGGCACAAAGTGGGCCTTCAAAAATAAAACTGATGAAAGGGGCATTGTTGTCAAGAACAAAGCTAGGCTTGTGGTTCAAGGGTTCAGACAAGAAGAGGGCATTGACTATGATGAAACATTTTCCCCTTTAGCAAGACTTAAAGCTATCATATTATTTCTGGCCTTTGCTGTCAACCACAAAATCAAGGTGTATCAAATGAACATTAAATGTGCATTCCTTTATGGTAAGATTCAAGAAGAGGTTTATGTTTGTCAACCTCCAGGCTTTGAGGATCCATTTAATCCAAATCATGTCTACAAGCTAAATAAAGCTTTGTATGGCATGAAACAAGCACCAAGGGCCTGGTATGAAACTCTTTCCACTTTCCTACTATCCATTGGTTTCACAAGAGGTAAAATAGACAAAACATTGTTTTTAAAATGGAGAGGAAAGGATTTGATGATTGTCCAGATTTATGTGGATGACATCATTTTTGGAAGCACTTGTAATAAAATGTGTGAAGAGTTTAGGCAACTCATGAAAGCTGAGTTTGAAATGAGTGCAATGGGTGAACTCCAGTGCTTTCTTGGTCTCCAAGTAAGGCAACTGCAAAATGACACTTTTATCCATCAAGGAAAATATGCCAAAGAACTGTTGAAGAAATTTGAGATGGATGATTGTAAGCCATGCAGTACACCCATTGCAACCAATAAAATTATCATGTCTGATGAAAAGGATGATTTGGTTGATCAAACTTTATATAGAAGCATGATTGGGTCTTTATTGTACCTAACTGCATCTAGGCCAGACATCATGTTTGCAACATGTGTTTGTGCAAGTTCCCAGTCAGCCCCAAGAAAGTCAAACCTTATTGCTGTAAAAAGGATATTCAGATACCTCAAAGGTGCTCCCACACTTGGTATCTGGTATCCAGCTGATGGTAAAATTGAGCTTTCAGGTTTCTCAGATAGTGACTTTGCTGGATGTGACAAGACAAGGAAGTCCACTTTAGGAGGGTGCCAATTCCTAGGCAATTGCTTAGTGTCTTGGCAAAGCAAAAAACAAGCAGCTGTTTCCACATCCACTGCTCAGGCAGAGTATATAGCTGCTGCAAGCTGTACAGCCCAACTACTTTGGCTTCAAAATCAGTTGCTGGATTTTGGTATCACTGCCTTAAAGACACCACTCATGTTGGATAGCCAGGCAACAGAAAATATCATCAAAAATCCAGTTTCCCATTCAACCACCAAGCACATTGACATCAGACATCACTTTGTGAGGGATTGCTATGAAAAAGGTTTGATTTCTCTGCGCCATGTTCCAACTAAAGATCAGCTGGCAGATGTGCTAACCAAAGCATTAGACATATCCACCTTTGAAAGCTTGATCTCTAGGATTGGCATGCTAAACATGGAATAACAGGCACAATCCTGTTTTTTCTATGAATAAAAGCATTAAAATGTTTTCAGAAAATCAAAAATCCATCCTTAAAAATAGCTAAAAATGAATTTTTCATTAGATCCTTAAAAGTCTGCCATAACCACTGTCTTGTTCAAAAGTCTGTACTACTTAAAAGTCTATCCACTGCTGAAAGTCAATCCCTGTTCTCTCATTTCCTTAATAAGCACTGTTGTTCAAAATCAGTGTTCTATCCACTGATATGCTATCCACTGATAGTAATAATCACCCATTGCCTTCATTATTACCGTTACAACCACTGATCTTGTTCCATCAGTGGTTTTCATAAAAACACTTGTCCTTCATTTCATCAGGGGTTGGCACGTGGATAGTACATAGCGGTCAGATCTTTAGTAACCGTTGCCACGTCAGCATTCACTTTTTTCCTTTATAAAACCCTCTTCAAAACCCAAACAGGGTTTTACTGTCGAATCGAATTCACAAAAATTCCTTTCTCAAATAAATTTTCATCTCCTTCTCTCAAATCCTTCATCGATTTTCTTCTCCAAAATGACAAAATCAAAGTCATCTGCGAAATCCACTTCAAAATCATATCCTAAAAAGGCCACTCAAATGGCTACCACACCTATAGAAATACCATACAAAGCTCCTCACAATTATCTGGGTCTCCTTACAAAACTTGGCACCACTGATACCTTCGATTCCATCATTGACACTATGTCTGCATCAAAGTAAAAAACTTTGTTAACCGCAGATGCTCCAATTTACCTGAAAACCCAGAGAGAGTTTTGGAAAAATGTTACTCTTGAAAAACAAGGAGAAGACGTCATAGCCATTAACTCTTCTCTAATGGGTAAAGCAGTCAAAATCACACCACAATCCATCTCGAAAGTCTTTGAACTCAATGATCAGCAAGGTAAAACTTCTTTTACCAAAAACGAGTTAAAAACTGATTTCCTTGAAAGGGGGTATGCAGATACAATAAAAAAGGATACCTTACAAAAAGGTAATTTTCCACCTGTAACAAGATTTTTGTTCCATACCCTGTTAATGTGTGTTTCAAACAAAACAACTTCTTTTAATGAGATACCATTAAAGATTCAAAACCTGGGATATGATATTCTCCAAGATGAAAAATTCAATTACTCCCAGGAAATCTTTAATGATTTAGTTAAAAATGTTGATAAAAAGTCATTCTTACTTTTTCCAAGATTTCTAAGTTATTACTTTCAAAAGAAATTTGGGAAGGATGATGCTCATGTAATAAAACAAGGTGACTCTTTTCAAATAAACAACTTAACTGCTGAAATTTTCACAAGAATGTCAACACCTTGCAAAACACAAGCAGAGGTCCCTGAGCAGAATTTAGCAGCTACCACTGCTCCTCAGGTATCTGCTGCTGAGCCTACTGCTCTAGGTGATCATAGCAGCAAAACAACTGCTTTGAAACCCACACCTAAAATCACCAAAAAGACAAAACAAAAGAAAACTCAAAATCCCCCCCTCCCAAACCTACCAAAAAGGCAAATTTGGAGGATGAGATACCAGAGCAACTACCAGTGATAGCACAAAAGTCACAAGAAACCACTGCTGCTACTTCCTCACAGCAGTTGGTAGAAATATCTCAACCTTTGCCTCAAAAAAGAACATGTTGTACATATAGGGACACCACAATATGATGCTCTGGAATCACTTGCTTCCATCATCCATAGCCCAATGCCCGGGGCCAATTCTCTTTCTACACCCAACCTCACCTCCACAATTTCCCCACAGACAAAAATATTGTTGGATGCTCTTGATCTGAACCAGGCATAAACCAGTCCTTCTCAATCACCTGTCAATGAGAACATACCTCAACAAGTGACTGGGTCTGATGTATCAATCATTGCTAACCCACCAACAACACCTGAGGAGGTTACACCCCTTGAGTTACAAGTAACTCTTGGTGGTAATCCAAGTGAAGCAGCCACTACAAGTGTTGAACCCACTGGTTTGCGTTTGGACAGTGGTTACATCAATAAGACTTCCTTGAAGGCAATTTCTTCTCTGAAAACACTTGTGTATCCAGTTTTCACTGGGTCACTAAAAAGTGTCTTTCAATTTGAAGGAAGAAGTCCCCAGTTCCAAGACAAAGGGGCCTCAGTGGATGATTTCTGGAGTACACTCCTTGAATCAACCTCTGTTACAACCACTGTAAGTGGGAAATCAGATGATCCCATTAAGTTGGGTGATGGTTTAATGTACCAAGAATTGACGGACATAATTAACAAACTGGATACTTCTGTTGCAGAAATTAAAGATATGCTGCAACAGTTGTTGAAAGTTCATAAGGTACCAACCACTGCTGCTCCAGCTCAAGCACCTGCACAACCTGCACCTGCTGCAAATGAGTTATGGAACTTATTTCAACCACTGTTCCAACAACAAAGACAATTGGCTGATCAGCAGCATGAGATACATGTCCAAAAGCTGAGAAACATGATGGAGTCCAGGTTTAAAGATACCCAAGCTGACATCAAGGCTATAAAGGCCCACATCCTGAATACCACTGGCACTGCTCCTCCTACTGTTCTCTTTATTGATAACCCACCACCAGATAATGCCAAAAAGGGGGAGAAAATCAAGCAGTGGAAGAAGAAGGGAATAGAAGATGGTCTTTATATTGAACCGGAAAAAGATAGCATGACTAAAGACATTCCATTGCCATATGGTAGTAAAAAGATTGATGTTACCACAAATGCACTTGCTGAAGCAAAAACAAGTGTAAAAAGGGATAGAGAGGCTAAGGATAAAGCCAGATGGGAACAGGAGAAAAGAGCTTTTATGGAACTGAATATGCAGGGTCCTTCTGAACCTATGGATGATGAAAATCCTAAGGATGAAAAGAAGAAGCCCATTAGACAAGTGAGGCAACCCAAACACACACCATCCAGACCCACAAAGCATGCTTCCAAACCACCTTCCAAAGGCTCCAAAAATCAAACTTCCACCCAAACAGCTGTTATAACTCCTGTTGTATCAACAACTGCTGATACTTCAGTAGTTTCAACAACTGCTAGCCAAACACCTGCCATCACTTCAACACACAACACAACCACTGCCTTACCACCACTACCAAAAATCACCTCACCACCTAAAACAACTTCACCACCATCATCACCTACTGCTAAAAAACAGAAGACAACAGATGTTACAACATCTGTTGTAATGGTAACAGTGGTTGAAACACCAGTTGTTTCAACAACTGTTAGTCAGCCACCTTCCACCACTCAAATCACCACTTCATAACCATCCAACACACCACCAGCCTCTCCTAAACAAAAAAGGAGAAGGATAATTTTACCTGATGACGAGGCTCCATCACCACCACCAACATCTTCACAACCTCTTTCACTTGTCAATGTTCCAAACCCTGTTCCTCTCTCCTCAGCCCAAGTTCAACAACAAATCACTGCCATCACTCCTGCAGTATTTCAATATCCTCTCGAACTTATAGCAGTTAGAGAAGAGATTAAATCTTTCTACTATGAGAATGATCCTGCTAAAAGGAGTTTGCCATCAGTTGAAGGATATTCTAGGCCTAACAACATTGAAGAATACTTGGAAGTTAAGGCTCAACAGGCAGAGGATATCTCCAAAAGAAACTCACAAGGAAAAACTGACAAAGAAATTCAAAGGCATTATCAATTTCTATTCACACAAGTCAGATCCTTGGAGCAGTTTGCTAAGAATGTTTGTCAACAGATATCAGAAAGAGCAGATGAGTCATTGAGAAAAGATTACCTTGACAACATTATGGCATACAAGAAATACAAGGGGGAAAAATAGATGTATAAAGATTACCATTACTGAGCTTGAAAGTGAAGCAGCCAGGATTCAAGACATGATTAAAAACAAGGTCAAACACACTCCTCCTGATTGGGCAAAGTACAAAAAGAATGTACCTGAAAAGTCATTGGAGCTGAAGAGAATGAAAGAGGAATTGATCACTGCTGAATTTGGGTCAAAGAATCAAGTGATGAGGTGGAAAGAAGACAAAGTCAGGGTCACTTATAAAAAGTTGGAGGAATTAAGGAAGAAAAATCCAAAAATTCCACAAAAGCCCGACTATCCTGAAGCAGAGGTTTCAACAAGACCACCAAAGCTGCAAATCAGGAGATCCACTGCTCCAGCTGGTGCTGCCATCTATAAAAGAAGACAACAAAAGCAGTTAGATGCTGAAACAGTGGAAGAACTAATGGCAGGAGATGACCTTGTAAAAGAGGGTATTAAGAAGATGATAGCGGAAACTCTTGGATTGAATCAACATGCAAGCACTGCTCAGTCAGTCATCACCAGGCCAGCATCACCAAACTCCTCATCTAATAAAAATCTCCCAAGAAACCCACCAGACTCAAAAGTACTAAAGTGGAAAACTGACAAACAGACCCATGTACTGACTGTGATCAAGTCTAGTGGAGAAGTGAAGAAAATAACAAGGGAACAATCACTTGGCCTAAGTATTGAAGATTTGCAGGATCTCCTTGATCTTCCACTTTGCAGTAGGGCTGGCAATTTTACACGAATACACGACACGAACCTACACGACCTTAACAGGTATCGTGTATGACCTTAACAGGTATCGTGTACTAAACAGGTAGACACGAAACAACCTGTTAATTTTCGTGTCTAAAAAGGTTAGATACCTGTTTACCTGTTATATACCTGTTAAGACATGTTAAAAAAAAGAAACCCTAATATACCTGTTTACATGAATGCATTGCTCATTTACTCAAATATATAGATGGAATGTGACTCTGTCTTTTTTAGTTCAAAAAAAAAGAAACCCTAATGACCTAATCTCTCTCAACTCTCTCAAGTTACAGCCGACATCATCCATTCATCCAGATCCAGCGCCGGTCATCCACCGCCGGTCATCCATCGCCAGTCATCCATCGCCTGCATCCACCGCCAGTCATCCACCGCCGCTCATCCACGACGCTACGCACAGCCGCTCCTTGAGTCTTGTTTAAAAAATAAAGGTAATTTTGTTACTGATGCGTTTTGTTTATAAGTTTATAACTGTAAATGACCGTGAACTTGTAAGTTTTTATATGAAATTCGAATTTTCGAGTCATTTTAAGAATCATTCGCAATAGTTGGTGGCTTGGTGCACATCAAGCTCTTTGGGAGATCGAGAGCTCTATTCCTGATAAGGATGGAGGCTCTTGGAAAATTCGTCGAGGTTAATTTTGACCTTCGAGTGTCAAACAAAGAAAATTACAGATGGAAATTTGACTATTCAGTTGCGATTTCATTCAAATCAATGTGGTTTTTCAAAATATATGATGAAAAGAATAATATTGACTTTTGAGGTCAAGCACAGACATTAAACTCCATTTTTATACTAAGCTCATACAGTAATCTGCATCAATTAGAAATTTTGAAAGTTAAGGTTAGACCTCAAAGTAAAACTGTGACTAATGTACCGGTTAGTCTACTGATCTGTTGAACTTAAGCCTACAGATTACTGATGCAAAAATCACAGTAGGATCATAACAACCAGTTAGTATACTAAGCACACTGAAATCATAGGGGGTGTTTGGGATTCCTTTTAAAAGTCACTTTTGAAGCTAAGAAGGACTTTTGAGAAGGAAAGGAATCCCAAACATCATCTGAGAAGTCCTTTTGAAGTCACAAGCAATCCCAAACACCATGAAAAAAAGGACTTTTAGAGCTGACTGTGTCTTCAAAAAAGAGATTTTGAGAAGTCAGGATTTGTTACTTATTGGTGTTGAGAAAGACTTTTTGAGAAGAAGAAGTTGAAAAGGAATCCCAAACACCCATATAATGCGATTAAGAATGAGTACTTTTTTGTTTATTGTTTATGTTTTGAATTTGATGCAGCCCTATGTTTATTGTTTATTGCAGATTAAGAATGAGTGATTCTCAAAAGAAGGTGGGAAAGAAGAAGGATAAGAAGTCTGTGAACTTTTGGCGAGTTTTTATTCAAGTCTTTTGTGATTTGCCGTTTATGGATTTTTGTTTTAAACTTGTTAAGTATTCGGTATTCGGTATTTATGGATTATTTAAGCTGTTTGTGAACTTTTGGCGAGTTTTGTTTCACTAAACAGGTTCTAAATATGTGATTATTTTAGTGTTCGTTAACAGGTATTAACAGGTAATTTTCGTGTATATCGTGTCGTGTTCATGTTTGAAAAAAAGGACACGAAATCTTATCATGTCGTGTTCGTGTATGGCCTTTCGTGTATCGTGTCTTATCGTGTCGTGTCTTATCGAGTACGGGTATACACGATATGCCAGCCCTACTTTGCAGGGATAAAGATGACACATATGCCTTAGACTTTGAGTTACAACTCAAAGGGCAAATAAGGGAACTGTTGATGAGGCAATAAAGATCTACAAATAATGAAGGGTTTTGGCATTATCTGTTCCAGGGGGAGATTGTTGGGATTGAACCCTATCAGAGGAACAGATAATTAAAGCCAAAACCGGATCAGAGCAGTGGATCCAGAATAAGCAGATGTTATGTATACAAGTCTCTCCCCTTGAAAGTGGTTTCAACATCTGATGACCTCCAATCCACTGATCGTTACAACTGCTGATCAAGTCAAAGACTGATGAGGACTAAAGCCCTGCTGTTCAATCTACTGCTATGGGTCAAGCACTGCTGAATATGTCAAGTACTGCTGGAGTCACAACAGTGGAAGGATTCGACAGTAGTTTAGTTTGTTTTTATGTAATGTATTGTAATCAGTAGTTAGCATAAGCAGTGTTTGTATTATATCAGTTGTTAGAGTTTGTTAGGAGGTTAGATGTCACTTTCATGGTGACGTCAGCAAAGATGCCACAGTGGTTTGTCCGTGCCTATAAATAGAACAGTACCCTGTACTGTTCTATTAGCTCTTCACCATCTTTCTTCCTGTACGAACAAATCACTGCGAGCTCAGGCTGAGGGGGAGTTTGTTACATGCATGCATTGTAATCGTTGATGAAATAAATTCAATCATTCGGTTATTTGTTGAAAATGTGTGTTGAAAGCAATTATCCTGTTTGATTATGTGCAAAGTTTGTTTTCATTTATATTCCGTTGCATTACTTGTTCATCTTTCATTTTATTTCAGACATAAAACATAATCAATCCAAACTCAGATCCTAACAGAACATGTATCGTTTTGAGGGAATATTCGTTTATGTTCAACGAACATAAAAATGAAATGAGGGAACACAAATATAGATCTTATTCAATCATCTACATTCATCATTTTATTTCATATGTAGGAAGTTTCATAATACATGTGTCCATACACGAATTATGAAAGAATAGTACCCAGCTTACCTATAGATGTTTTTTAACAATATACAGAGTAAACTGCAATTTTATCCTCTGGGGTTAGAGTCAATTGGCACTCTGACCCCCTCCAAGGGAAATATCACATTCTGACCTCCCAACTAATGAGAAACCTTGCAAAATTACCCCATGCCGTTAAAGAACTTAACAGTTCTGTTAAATGTTATGTAAAATGACTATATTGCCCTTTCTTCTTACCCCCTATGATTTGTTCTACTCAGCAATATTACCCTCTATGTAAAATGACTATATTACCCTTTCTTCTAACCCCCTATGGTTCTCTGTATTCTGCAATATTACCCCCCAGTGTTATAGATTGTTGCAAACATTACCCCCTGCAGGAAACAAATCCTTTTCCCGCCTAAAAACCTGCTGCAAAACACATATATGAAAACACACCTACTGCAAATTGTTGCCTGTTTGTTGAGGTAGAATATTTACAAAGCCTTTGTAAACAATAGATTATGTACACACTAATCATCAATAACAATAGATTAATTAGACATGACAATCATCATCTCACCAAATGACCAGTTTCTATCAATTGGTTGATAAGAAGGGCGGGTGAAGGCGAATGATACTGAATGTTTCCTTCATGAGATATTTCGATTGGTTGATAAGAAGGTCGCTTTTAAGATTGATGTTTCAGAATTTAATCTTAAAAATGACTATCGTGTATATACCGTGCAAAAATATGTGATGATTCATGTAACACCTCGTAAACTCACGTCCAATAATGTATTGACACGTGTAATAAACCCTAATAAAGTCAAACATTGAATTTAAAGGACTAATTTTTTGAAAAATCGAAAACTTTGATAATAAAAGGACTGGAAGTGTTAGCATACCTAAAATAAGTTTCTAAATACCTCTCACGATGATTATATTCACAAATGAGCCACTTGTCGATCGAGTGTAGCCGTTTGTGTAATTAATTGAAAGTTTGCGCAATGAAGGGTTAAAAGCGTCAACATGTTAATTCTTACCTCTGAGTGACCTTTTAACAAACCGGGAGCTTCATGATATTTGATTATACTCTCGGGAATGTCAACTTTTGGCCGACTAAGGTTTTTATACCTATAAGTAAAGTTACGCGCAACTTTGCAAGTTAGAGGGGCTAAAAGTGTCAATATGTTTAATTATACCTCTGAATGACCTTTTAGCGAACCCGAAGCATCGTGATGATTAATAATACTTCCAAGAATGCCTAATGTGGATTAGATGAGGCTTCGATGATATTAAATGATGAGATGCGCAAGTTCGCGCAATAGAGGGACCTAAAGCGTCAACTTTTGAAGCTACGCCTTTCGGTGACCATTTAAGTGAACGGGAGCGTAGTAACATTTATGTATATGCTTGGGAATGATCAATATGGGCCATGGAAGGCTTGGATATCATTAAACAACATTTCGCGCTACTTTGCGCAATTAAAGGACTAATTGCATCAAACTGCAAAAGTATGTCGATTCGTAGGATATCGGACCTTCCGGAATATGACCATGAGTTAAAATACCCTAATTATCCTTTATATAGCTTAGGTATAGGCTTGGAGGTGTTTGGTGCGCAAAAATAAACTTTTACGTCATGCAGGGACTAAAAGTGTCAAAAAGTGCACGAGTTTGCATTTTCGCGCATATCTTGCAATCTGAATATATCCGGACACCCAAAAATTTATGTAAGCACTAAAATATTTTATTTTAGTGTTTTTATTGATAAAATTCCATTCGTCGCGTCGTTTGGATCGTTTTTCGTGTATGTCCGTGTTTCGTCATAACTAGCCGAACAACGAGACCGTACGACCAAACGAACCGACATCCTGCATATTTTTTAGCATGTTTCATGTTCCCTATGCTTAGGCATCCTTTTAGAGCCTTAAAAATGGTTTAACTGGCCTTAGATGTGTCGGAAATGGCATTTGGAAGTGCAGGGGCCAAAATTGCCAACAAATGAAAGTTGATGTGTGCTGTACTGGTCCTTACGGACCGTATGCATTAACCCTTACGGTTCGTATGCCTTGCCCAGCTCCAGAAAACAAAAAACCAGCTTTGGTTTTGCTTCCATACTCTCATATTCGAATCTATGGGCTTGTTTCTTGTTTTGGACAGCTGTTGAGACACATGTACTGATCCTAGAAGCCCCATAGCACCTGTTGATCATCCAAAAACCCACCAAAACCTATAAATAGAAGTGTTCTTCATCTTTCCCATTTGTTCTTTTCCCTTGCTATCTTCTCCTCTCTCAATCTGGAGCTCCCTGGACATCAAGCATTGTTTCCTAACCTTCAATTTAATCCTAAGGACCATTTGTAAGTGTCCTTAGCCTTCTAATTTCAGCTTTGATTAGTTTAATGGTCAAAAGTCAAACTTATCATAGTTAAGGTTTGACTTAGTGATTAAACACTAATGATCCAGTCATTAGTCAAATTAAGAGTAGTTATAAGTTGGTAATTGTGTAGGCAATAAACCCCTAAGAGGGCACCTACTGATTATCACCCTAACTTGGTCAAATGTCGGGTCAAACATAATTATAAAAAGTCAACAGAAGACTATTTTTCAAATAAATTCATAATTAACCAAGTAGAAGCCATGGAACCTGTTTTAACACTTATATAACTTGGTAATTAATGTAAGAACATGTTCAACCCGTCAATTTCAAGTTTAGGATCGGTTCGGAATCGAAAGTCGCAAAAGTTGACTTTTGCTTTGACTTTCAGTTCTGACCCGAATTAGCTTAGTTTGATTATGTCTTAGGGTTCCTTTGTAACCATGTTATATGTTAGTATAACTCTCTGAGGTTATACAACTTGGATCCTTAGTTATCCTATTCATTTACATGTTCCCGTTATATGTTTAAATGTTGACCATTATGCCCATTTGACCTTAAAACGATATTTTTGAAAATATAAAAGAATAGAAACCTTTATTACTGAATTATAAACTTGTCTCTAAAATTTGACATCAGTTTGTGGTCTAGATTAGGAGTTATGCTCATTAGCGTAAATGAAAAGCTTTTTATTAAGTAAACGGCATAATTAGCGTATAGCCTATCTAAACCCAATTTTTGATATCAAACTTTTTACCCACTGATATAAAATAATATTTTTGGGATTTTTGAAGATTTTTTATTTATTTTTAGGCTGAGCATAACATAGAGTTCTAAGCTTGATTCGGTTATTGTCGGTTTTGCCCTTTTGGCTATAAAATGAGTTTTTCAAATCCTTTTGACTCCAAACCTTTTTCTACTGATCCAATATGATAAATAAATTATTTTGAGCCTTCTGGAATAATAAAAACATCAGCTTTCCTTTGAAAACCCGGAAATGGCTCCAAATCGCTTTTCAAGCGTTTTTAACGCATAGTATGTATTAAAACTATTTTAAACATATAAGGTTTGGTGCCTACTGATATATTCAGTAAATTTTTATATTTTAACAGTAAGCAAAAGTTTTAAACTCATATTTCCAGTTTTGACTAGGGATGGACTTTTTTTCCCAAATACCCGTACCTGTACCCGTACCGTACCCGTACCCGTACCGATTTTGAATATTCGGTACATGTATCGGTACCAAGTTTTATTAACTTTGGTATTCGATACTTTCGGTATTGGGACGGGTACGGGTACAGGTAAAAAGGGGTACTGGTACCATATTTAAATATGGAGTTTCAAAAGTCTTTTTTCATATATGATATATCTGCCATATTTATGGCCTAACCTAATCACATGCCTACAATTAATACTCTTGGGAATATAAGACTTTTTTACGTTTTAATAGATTACTTCTAAAGTTCTAAGGCCTAAAATACTAATCCTCAATTCTTCATCAGTTCATCTTCCCATCGTCCAAACAAGTGTTATCCGAATTTCTTAATCTTGAGTCTCCTCATCTACTCGAAATTTCAAGAAAGAACAAACCATCTGTAAGTTTTCTTAATCAAGGATTACTCTTATGTTCTTATATCATGGTTGTTATTTATTAAGTATAATGTTTTATTTATATATAATCAAGAACTAACCCTAAATAGAGTTTTGAAATTTTTTTTTTTATCTCCTGTTGATTTTGAGAATCAATTAAGCATCAAAATAGTGTGAGCCATGGATAAAGTAAAGTGGTCGATAGTCAACATACAACAAACCATGTATGTTAGACATGCATATATTGAGCAAGAAGAAAGAAAATATAAAGTATAAGTGGTTCTCGTTCAGCAAGAAGAAAACCATACATGTGTATTTATTTTAAAGAGTTCTAACTATTTTCAGTAATAATATGTACTCATTCAGTTCCAAGTTTGCATGCATGTGTATATGATCTCTTAATATAATAACTTATTATAAAAGACCATCTATTATTTATCATTTACATCTTTTCTTAATCTGTTTGATAAATCCTTTGTATATATCAGTAGGTTTGATTAACTCAAGTAGTGCAAAATGACATCCAACTCTTCATCATCAAAAATCATGGAGTCGTCAACTCAAGTAAGTTAGATTTGTTTAATTAATGGTTTGATTAGAAGTTTTAGGTTTATGTATTTTTTTTTACTGATGTATTTATTGTGTAGGAGGATGACACATATATTGATGAGACTTGTTTTGTCCAACTTGATAACGACTTGGATTCCGTTAATGCGGAACCAAGTTCAAAAAGAAAACAAGCGACAAATGAGGAAGAACCCAAATCGAAAGCTCAAAAAGTTGCCAAAGAGAGGGCCGAGTGGTGGCACTTCTATGAAGTGGTTTACTTAGAAGAAGGAGACGGAGTTAAACGGAGGCATGGAAGGTGCAAGGCTTGTAAATCCGACATTAAAGCCGATACTCTAAAAAACGGTACGAGCGGTATTAAAAAACACGCACTTTCTTGTCGTTTAATTCCCGAAAATATTGCGAAGAAAAAACAAAATAATTTAGTGTTTAAAAAAGAAGCCAATGGGGAGGGGAGTGTAAGTGTTTGGAAACATGATGAGGCTAGAATCAACAAATCTTTGCTAGACTTGTTTATCGTTGGTGAATTACCTTTCAAACTTGTAGAAAATCCAGCTTTTATTGAGTACACCAAGTCGTTAAATAGAAAGTTTAGGTTGCCCTCTCGATATAAAGTCTCTAAGGATGTTGGTAAATATTACATAGAGGAAAGAAATAAACTAATGTCTTATTTGAGTAAACCAACCAACACTATTCACTTGACTACCGATACATGGACATCATCGTGTCAAAGGGTCAACACTATTCACTTGACTACCGATACCCAGATAAGTTTTTATGTGGTGATATGCCTACTAGGTGGAATTCCACCTATGAGATGCTGAAAATTGCTGTGGATCTCAAAGAAGTATTTTTTGCTTATGAATTGAAAGAGAATAACTATCATCGTGATTTAGAAAGAGTGCCTGAACCTTTAGATTTTGATGTATGCAAAGTGTTGATTGAATTTCTTGAAAAATTTAAGATCAAAACGGAAATTGTATCTGCATCCTCAAAGCCCCTAGCTCACCTATTTTTTAGAGAAATACTAGATGTAGACAAACATCTACGTGATTGGGCGGTCCACCCAGATTTTAGTTTAATGGCGGGTGCAATGCGTGATAAATATGACAAGTATTGGGGTAAGTATGAAAGACTTAACGACTTCATGTATTTTGCTGTTATTTTGGACCCTACGATGAAATTACATTTTATTGAACATTGTTTTACAAAGTTGATTACGTATGACATAACGAAAGAAAAGCCTATGTCTAAACAAGCCATTGGAAAGAAGGTGTCGGGTATTGTATTAGGGATTGAGAATAGGTTACATGGCTTGTTTAAGACTTATAAGGAAAAGTTTGATAACGTTGTTAATAACTCGACAACTCAAGAAGTGCGTAACGAAGATCTTGTGGAATTTGATGTTGGGAATGATTTTTTTGCGGAGTTTCTAAACGTGGAAGAAAGTAACTCGGTTGCAATAGAAACCGAGCTAAAGAGGTACCTACAAGAGCCGCGAGTTGATTTTACTAAGCGGTTTGACATACTTACATGGTGGAAACAAAATGCCATTAGATTTCCAATTGTGTCTCGGATGGCTAGAGGTAAAATGTTTTAAACATTTTTAATCATTTTTTACATTATGTGTTACATTATTTACGTATGTTAACTTTGTATCTTTGTTAGATATTTTGGCCATTCAAATTTCAACAGTTGCCTCGGAGTCGGCTTTTAGTACGGGTGGTCGTGTACTAGACGCATACAGAACAAGATTATCAACTAACATTGTTGAAGCTTTGGTTTGCACTCAAGATTGGGTGAGAAAATCGAGAAAGCCAATAATTGATGACATAAATGATATCTTAAAGGATGACGATATTGCCATAGGTAACACCGTAATAGTAGTTTTTTTTTCTTTAGTTGTTAAATGATAAGAACTAATTTTCTATATTGTTTTTTCAACAGAAATTGAGGATGCAATAAACATGCAAAAGGAAAGAGGAAAAGGGAAGATGCAAAGCGAATATTGAGGATTAAACGAATAATAACTTTCTTTGTGTTGGTTTTTTAGTCATTTTGATAAGATTTTTGGGACATTTATAATGTTTTGGTTTTGGTACTATGTTTTATTGATTACGAATGAATTTTATATCATGCTTTATTACGTATTATGATATATATGAGTGCTAAAAAAAATATAAAAAACAAAGTGGTACCAAAGCGGGTACCCTACCGAAAATACCCGTACCCGTACTCGTACCGTACCAATATATTCGGTACGGTATTTGGTACCCAGTTTTGTTCAAATTTGGTACTGGTATTTTCGGTACCGGTACGGGTACGGGTACAGTACCAATCCCATCCCTAGTTTTGACCTTTTAGGCTTATGTGAAATTACCAAAATGCCCCTACGATGCATAGTATGGTTATAATTAATAAATTTCACATATAGATGATACCCTACTGTTATAACTTATTAAATTAAGGATTTTTGCTGATTATATCAGACCTGTAACTCAGGTTAATATTTAAACTCTTTTATAACCCTTAAAATGACCAAAATGCCCTTACGGGGCATAGTTTGAGTTTAAAATCATTTCGGGCATAACGGAAGGTATCTTACTGATATCACAACATATTTAAGGTATATTAACTTAGGAAACATGTATATGACTCTTATGGTTACCCGTTACGCATATTTCGCGTTCGGCTCGGTTTATGTAACAAGTATGCATAAATTGACCAAAATGGGTCAAACCTTATCTTTGTTGCCTCAAAATCCAGAATGTGATTAGTTTACCCATATTATACAAGTCTTCAAACTTGTCGGGTCTAAATCACATTCTAATCCGGTCTGCGCTTAATCTTGCGTTTTGAACCGTAAACCTTTCCTTAAAACTAACCGGTCTAAGTTTCAACTTAAATAAGACCCGTTAGGAATCTAATAGGTTAATAAAACCTTCGTTCCAGATTAAGAGCCCCAGTAGAAGTACTTGTGCTTGCTGATTAGAATATACGGCTGAGTATAAATTGCATTGCTAGCTCAGGTAAATACTTTTAACTTATTTTCCCTTATACGGGCTTGGGATACGGTATTATAAAAATAACGCTTGGTCGGGTGTAGAAACCTTTTAATCGGAGATGATTAAATTGCATAATCCCGTTTTAATCTGTATTGATTGATAACAAATAACATTAGGGGTTAATGACCGTGTCCTGGATATCCTTGGCTCATTTAAAAAGTGAATGGCCACAACTTAAGCACAAGGTGTAGGTATAACACCTCCTGTTGCGTATGTAAAAGATATACTCACTCGTAAGGGTGTCTTCTTGTGAGATTTTATTTGTGGTGTGTCTATTAATCTTGACCGGCTTGTATAATCACCGGCCCTAAATGTTGGACAAACATGTAAATCAAATACAAGATTTTTATTAATAAAATTGTCCCAAGTTATAAAAGAATTTTTGTGCCTTGTGCATTCAAATCAATTTTGTTAAACATTTTCAAAATGAGTCAGTTAAATTGTATTTACCAGTGTAAACTGACGTATTTTCCAAAAAGGTTAAGTGACGGGTACTGTACGTAATTGGCTGGGAGCTCAGGGCGTTAATAAGGAATCTTGCAAGTTCTAGATGCCTAAAGTCTGTTGAACAGTTCTCTTTTATTTGATCCGCCTGTGGATCTTTTACAAACCGTTTGTAATACTTTGATATTCTTATTCGGTTGTAATATATTTATCTTTTGCTTCCGCTGTGCATTTAAATTGTGTTGTTTGACTATGATGATATCAACTACGTCATGATACTCCCCACCTGGCCCACCGGTAATACGTGGAAATATCGAGATGTGACAATTCAGTAACAATTGATGAGTGCTGAGTGGGTTGGTGGAGATGGTAATGGTGATGAAATGCTGATGAGGTAGTATATAAAATTACTTTTTCAATCTGTTTGTTTTTCATTTGAGGTTCAAAAACTGGATTCTGCACTTTTTTATATAATATCATATATTACGATCCTTTAGGTTACTCAAGAAGTAGCTGAACTTAAAGATGTTAACCTTTCAGAATCTCCCCAGGTGTATGCTGAACGAACTTCAAGGGTGAGTATTTATTGTTGAAAGTATGTTTAATATGTTTTTAGAGTTCATTATTTTATTAGATGAGATCAATAGTTGTTGTGTGATCTGTTGCAAGGATGTTATCTCTGTTACGGCCGACTCTTCAGCCGTTGAAGTTGAAAAGGATTCTGGAGCAAGTCCTAATGGAAAGCGGACAGTTCAAGATGTTGATGTTGTAAATGTTGGTGAGCTATCCTCTAATGTGAAAAGAACCCGGAAGAAGCTATCTAAGGTTAACAATTAGATGCTTATGAAAAAACATTTCTTATGAGAGATAAGTAGAAACCACTTATTTTGAAGACTCATTGTGGTTTTTATTTATGTCTGTTAACTGTTGTTTTAATATACTGTGGTTAAAAGTTTGGTATGTAATGGCTACGATTTGAAACATATAAACTGATGGATTTGGTATGTAATGTCTACAATTTTAATATCAAGTATATTTGACCTTTCTTTGTTATATATTATTGTTATTATACACTATACATTATTGTTAAGGATCGTTAACATCATCAGCTATTTTTACAGAATGATCTTGAGGCTACAAAAAATTTTCACAGAGATGTAAGTGGGGGACATTTCGTCCAAAGAAGATTGCACCTTCGGAGGGTAAGTTTTCTCCATTGCCATGGCAGTAATTATTTGGGTAGTGGAAACCTGAGAGAAGCTGTGTGACTTCCTCCTGTGGGGGGTATAAATGAATGGCCTGTTGTTAACAATTAATCCTTTTTCTTATTGTCATCTAGGTTAAAAGCAATAAACTTCGTCATCTAAAAGCCAAATGAAGGTGGTTTCACTTTTAAATCTTGACCTTTGACTTTTGATTTTTGGTTTTCAGCTGTGGATTTCTTCAATCAAGTGAGTCTTCTTTATGCACCCTAACCGAGTTCTGTACACCCGAGATTTGCCCAACTATGACTGCGGATA
>JARYGA010057918.1:0-102325 GCA_030545235.1 Helianthus tuberosus
ACATGCTTGGTGTTCAAAAGTGTTGGTGTGCGCTTGAGCATTTGACTAACTTTTAGAGACACATAACTGGTATCAGCACCCGAATAAATAAAACAGTAGCATAAAAGTCATCAAGAAGAAACTTACCCATCACCACGTTAGGATCATTCCTTGCGTCACCCTGACCAATCACGAACGCTTGACCTCGGGCGCCATTGTTTCCCCCGTTGTTACCCCATTGTTGTTTCTGTTTCCCTGATTGTTGTTGTTGTTCGGATTTTGATTTAACTGTGGGCAGTCCCGCTTGAAGTGGCCTTCAGCACCACACTGAAAGCATCCCCTGTTACCTCGCTGTCGCTGCTGGTTCTGTGGAGCTG
Source organism: Helianthus tuberosus (assembly GCA_030545235.1). NCBI lineage: Eukaryota > Viridiplantae > Streptophyta > Magnoliopsida > Asterales > Asteraceae > Helianthus > Helianthus tuberosus. The sequence goes on from JARYGA010057918.1 coordinate 357, forward strand.
GTGGTTGTTGTTGTTGGTTCTGATTCACAGGTCGTGAGCTCCTGCAATCCTTAGCTTCATCACCCATCTTGAGACACCTCTGGCAACGACCCCTGTTGCACTGACCACTATGGTGCCTGTTGCATCTGTTGCACTTTGGGTGGTTTCCTCGATATCCACCCTGCCCTTGACTACCAGAAGATTGCTGACCAGGGCTCTGATAGTCATCAATCTTTCGCTGCTGTGCCTGGGACTGAACTGAAGTCGAACCCTTGCTGGAGGTTCCATCCCACTTTCGTTTATTGTCACTGGGAATAACAGAAGTAGTAGTAGCAGTAGCACCAATACGTTTAGGCAGCTTGTTCTGTTCCACTGCCTGGTCTGTGAGACGATGAGCAAGACGAGTAACATCCTGGATGGTAGCAAGGTTGGCAGAAGTCACATGACTTTGAATCTCTGGTACTAAGCCTTTGAGGTACAACTCAATGCGCTTGATGGGAGGATCCACCATAGTTGGACATAACACTGCCAGTTCGTTGGATCGTTTCGTGTACACTTCTATCTCTGACCCCGTCATCTTCAGGTTAAAGAACTCCACTTACAGTTTGTGGATGTCATCACGACTACAGTATTCACATTTGATCAGTTCCTTAAAATCATTCCATGGGGTGGCATTAGCAGCCGCCAGCCCCAGCATCTGAACTTGCGCGTTCCACCAAGTTAGCGCAGTGCCTTCGAGAGTACCGGTGGCGTACTTCACCCTACGAGCCTCAGGGCATTCACACATCTTGAAGACAGACTCGAGTTTTTCAAACCAATGGAGGAGTCCAACGGCTCCTTCAATGCCACTGAAAGTACTAGGACGACAGTCCATGAACGTCTTGAATGTGCACACAGGTGGCTGAGCGTTCTGAACTATTGTGTGCGTAAGAATAAACAAGATTAAGCACAAGTGTTGGTTTACGGAAGTAGGATCTAAGGATCCTAGAGTAAGTTGTGATGGCAGGTTAAACCTCCTGCCTGGGCAGCTGCGAGTGCTGCAGTAACTTGTTCAGTGATCAAAGCCGCCAACTGGGCTTGAGTCATGTTAACGCGTCCACTCATGATCTTCATATCAAAGGAAAACATGAGTGAGAGAGGTTTGTGAAAGTGCGATGAAAGAAGAGAGTAAGCACACAAGTGTTTTCAAACAATAGTTGTTACGTTTATCTAAGCATACCATGAGCAAAGTTCTATGTAATCTAGCAAGTAGGCAATGTAAACATAAATCATATCACCTAGAATGTCGAGTCTTGCACGTGGAGCGAAGCATCGTTGTGGATCGTTGAGCACTGTACAGGTTATAGTCTGGTTTTAACAAAAACTTTTTCCCCTTATTAAAACCAAGTTCACTATAACCAATGGCTCTGATACCAATCTGTCACACCCCCAAAATCCACACGCGGAGTATCACCGCTTGGAGGCGTGACATGACCAGGATCAAGCCACCAATCATATTGAACAATGTATGTAGTAAATATAATTCAACCAAAAAATATGAAAGGTGTTCAAAACCAAAGTATAGTTAAGTGTTTAGCGGAAGCTTAAATGTAAAACCCAACATAAGTACTAAGTTCGAAATAATGTAATGTTTTAATCATGGCACACACTGCCATGTCCCACAACGACCGCACCTCCCTGTGCAAGCTCCATGAGTACCTAACGACCTGCAAGGCATGTAACAATGAGTCAACAATAAAGGTGAGCGAGTTCACAGTTGGTTGGTTAGTTATAGCATTCGTTTCGTAAATCGTATGTTCGTTTTGTAAACCATATATCGTATTGATTCGTTCGCGGTCTCCCAGACATGTTTGCGAAGATTAGTGGGGGCTTCCCATGTGTTACTAGACCGTGCGTATCGACTACTACAAAAATGTAAGTGGTGCCCTAAGTCAATGTCTATCAGCATTGACCCTTTGCCCATAGTCCATTAGTACACGCCCGTCCGACTGGCACGGTGTGAGGTTTGTTAAACCTAATAGCGCTATTAACTAATGACCTGCTCGCCATAGGCCTCGGCGATTAAGTCGATATAAATGAGGGACTTCAATGATAGAGGTTTGGTACAGTGTGTAATCTTGGCATCCTACCCATGGAGGATGGTTGTAAGTATGAGTCTACGTAGGTTTTACGTACGTGCCCTTCAATCCAAGGACAGTAAAAAGTAGTTTAATAGTAATGATAGTACGAGTAGTTATTCAATCCCATTCCCAACCCTTGGGAATCCCATGCCTTGGAAAGGGTGTGAACTCACCTTGGTTTGCTCGGTATGCAAAACTATATGCTCACAATTAATCAGTCAAGTCCTATAGTTATGCACGTATACACAATCAGTACAAGTTCGTAATGTTTCTCATGTAATCTATGTCACTAAGTGTGTCCAAACAATTATCATGTATCACATAAGCAATTAATCAAAGTCATGCAGTTCATGCTTCATATAAATGTCCTTCACAGTTTGTACTAACCAAGGTTATTCATTAACAGTCTTGATACACTTAACTGTGCTAACAACGTTAACTAGGATCAAAAGAACTAACATGTATAATTGAGTTAACCCACTTATCATAGTCAGTGTGTCATAACAGAGTTATCATGTATAATGAGTTTAACATTCATAACATAGTTAACGTAACCCAGTTAACATACATAACATAACTGACATTCATAACACAGTTAATACTTAACAGGGTTAACCACTTAACAGACATAACAAAGTTTCCATGCTCAACTTAAATGGGTTTACATGCGATGAAAACCACTTTGTGATGAAAACACTTGGGCCGAAATCACTTACCTGGCGAAAACCCTTTGGGCGACGAAATCCCAAGGGTTTTCGTCGACTTGAAGTATGACGAAAACACTTAAGTGTTTTCGTCCAACTTGTGTTTTCGTCTGGTTTGTTTTCGTCGAGATAAGGTATCATCAACAAACAGTTACACCATACAATAACCCTAATCATCGCTTACAGTTACATGATCAAGCATCACGAAATCATTAAATCAATCATCGATGTATTTTCAAAACAGTAACACATAATCATACAACACTCAATTAACGTAATCCTCAAACATCAACTAACATGTTCAGTGGCCTAACAATCCTCAGATCTATTCATACAATCATCAACCCTAGTATGTATTACATGTTAACAGATCGTTGTTTCACATAAACCATATCATCCATTCCCTTAAAACCTTCAAATACATCTATATATCATTGATTCAAACATGAGCAGCAGGCATAACAATATTGTGTTTACTCATACAGATCATCGATAGTTTATCTATAGTGATGATTCACATATTAAATCGAATATTATACACACCTACATCCGATTTAAATCAATTAATCAAATAAAGATTAACACTAACCGTGATGATCGAGACACTAACTTGATCGCTCTAACACAAGATTGCCGTCGAGTTTCAAAGGATATCGAGAGAGAGTGTGTGAGAGGTGATTAGGGTTTGTCAGTTATCCAATTCGTGCGCACAGGTTAAACAAATCCTATATCCAATCACTACTGGGCCGAAGCCCACTCTTGTTTTCGTTGGCCCTCTAGTGGACGAAAACACATGAGGTGTTTTCGGCCATGAGGTGTTTTCAGGTGGGGTGTTTTCGGTAGGGTTCCACCATATTGTTTTCAATTATACAATAAAATAATCAATACAATATGTATAACATCTATACGCATAACATGTACACTACAATCTACAATCAACACGTGTATTGCACATCAAGTAATTATAAAAACACACTTGCAAATTAGTAATAAGTTAAGTCGAATAGAGACCTTGAAACTCGGGTTGTCACAGTAACCACTGTAGGGCATAGCAAACTCAACTCCTCATATCTGTCAGTATAAGCCCGATGTTCACCACTATCCTGTTTCAGATCATCAAACTCTCTTTCTAACGTCCTTTGTTCGTGACGAGGACATAATTCCCTCATCATAAGAGCCCTAAGCTCTTCCCAAGTCTGACCCAAAGCGACATTAGCACCACGATCTCTCATTAACCCATTCAACCAAGTAAGAGCCCTCTTTTGGAACACGCTAGAAGCAAACTCGACTTTGCAATTATCATGACACTGAACATGATGAAAAGTACTCTCAACACTCTCAAACCACTGTAGGAGCCCAGTTGCTCCTTCAGAATCACTAAACTTGAGTGGTTTAGCCAAACTGAAACTTTTAAAGTTACATGGAGCATTATTGTTTTTATTGTTGGCTTGGTTAACCTGAGCAATGAGATTCGGGAGTGCAGCAGCCATTTGCTGCGCAATGATTGCTGCCAGTTCGGCATTAGGTAGCTGATTGTCGCGTCGAGGAGGCATTCTAAAAGAGGAAACACGAGAGAAAACGAGTGAGATGATAAGATGAAAAATGAGATGATACAAATATCGACAAAAAGCATGGATGGTGGTCATTCATTTGTACCACAAAGCAAACAAACGACACACAGTGACTAATCAAAGTAAATGGGTCATAATAATGTATCGCGAAGACATGCTTTAGCCTATAAGTGGACACTCATCCCAAGAGTTCCCAGGAAAGAGTGACTGGTCCGATTATGTGGATTTGTACGAACACTCTAGCCTAGACAGAAAACTCGAGATACAGGCATCCACCCTTCCAGATTGCACGTGTTCACATTATTTAGACCCAAACCTTGACGAGATTTTGAAAACTTAGAGGGTTCAAAACCTTATAACAAATCATCTAAGAATAGATGATTGATTTTCAAAAATCGTTTTGGAAAATTATGGTCTTGTTTTGGTAATCACCTAAAGATAGGTGATGGTAATGTTTTAAGATCTAAACACAAGATAACTTGTGTTGGGGTCCTAGAAAAGTTATAGTCTAGGTCAAAGCATTACTAATAACCTAATTCCCTATAACCATTGGCTCTGATACCAACTCTTCTGTCACACCTCGACCGCGTAAAACAACAAATCGCGGCGGAAACGTCGGGGAGTGGAGCAACAGAATTATTGTTTCACAACCATGGTATTTAAAGTTTAGTTTCATTTGAAATAAAAATGATTACATTGTCTTAAAACAAAGGAAACAAAGAGTACATAACATAATTTAAACTATTCTTGCTTCATTTTATGTCACTAAGGCCCAAGTCCGCCTAAGTGTATCTTGTTCAACCCTATGCATCAGCTCCTGAAAACACATGTGAAAATAGGTACGTCAGCATAAAAATGCATGTGAGATACATAGGTTTATGGATTTAGGATTCATGACTTGTAGTTGAAAGAAATGTTTAACCAAGAAGTTAGTCATGAATCTTGGGAAAATGTTTTCTTTTATAAATCATACAAATAATGATAAGAAAATCAGAAGATATATAAAAGAATACTGCTTGGTTAAATAAATAAATAACCAAGTAATAATGAATTTGTATAAGTTATGTCGTTTGTAAAATAATGTCTTGTAAAAACATGTCGTTTGAATAAAATATATCATGTCTTTGTTGAAATGATTTAAATAACGCTACGATATGTAATATCATAAAAGCACTTATATATAGGAAGTACCAGTGGCGTATCCACCATGCTTTTATCATATTACATGTCGCCTCGTTATGTAAATCACTTGTCAAAAAACCACCAAATTTTCTAGTTTAAACAAATGTCAAAATGATTATGTGTAAGCAATGTCTAATGTCAAATGTAAATCATGTCTTATATAATTAAATGTTATGTATGGCAAGTAAAAAGTAACTACTCAGACCATATGTATAATGTTTATGTATAATCAAATGAAATGTATGGTGAATAATAGAATTACTCAACCCCATAGGTAAAATGTACAAAACAATGTATTTGATATAAATCATAGTTTAAGTCAAAAGTTATGTTTTGCAAAATCCATGCTTTACTGATACAAACACTTATGTGGTAAAGTTAAACGCATACATTCAAGCCTTGCGACCGGGGAGACAAACCCTTAAACAAATTAAAGGTTTATCAAAATTATGTATATCGGATTCAGTCATTCCCTACTTCCAAACAAACCTAGGAAGCCAGGAACGGGATTTGTCAAGTCCTATGGTACCACTACATACTACCGAGCGGCGTGATCAATGTTAATGAATGTATTTTTGTCCCGTTAAACAAACCAAATGTCATACGAAATGTAAGCATGTTATGTGTAAACAATGTACTAAGTATGCTAATTGAACATACATAGCAAAAGAATGTAATGTAAATCGTACATATGCAGATTTAAACATATGAAACAAATGTGTTTATGAAATCAATGCGCTAGCATGCTTAATCAACATACATAGCAAAGCATAAATGAAATCATGTACTATATGCGTACTAATGAACATAGCAAGTATATGTCATGAAAACTTGAAAAGCACGAAAGTAACAAGTAGGTACATGTGTATCACCCCAAAGTATTTGAAAACAGTAAAAGAGGGGACTATGTACTCACTTGATAATGCTTAGAAGTCTTGTAATAACAATCAAACAACGCTAGAAGGATCACGGAATCAATTCGGCACCTAATATAGGTAACTACGTTAATAAACCGGACCTAAATCGGAAGATCGGATAAAATGAGGTTTCGTAAACCAAATGAGTATGGGAACTCATGTAATATGGTTTAACAAAGCCTACATTCTAAATCGGAACCTATCCAAAGTGTTTAGACCCATTACGACTCGTTAAGGTAGTCTGCGCTACTTTAACGCGTCGTTCGCGTAAAACGCGTTCGGACCGCCTAACTAGTCCTATGACAAGTATTATATGCCTTAACATGTCTAATAATATTGCTTATCAGTTTAGATGTCAAAATTTAGGTTACATATGCTTAAAATGAAATTATGCGTAAAAAGGGCATTTTGGTCATTTACCTAAGGCATATAAACTACCTATCATACAACTAACTAAACGAAGTGACCATAAGGTATAACCTCGGAAGGTTATTCCCTATACAACTATGGTCACAAAATGTGTTTGGTCGGATCCTAATGATCGACCAAATGGGTCAGGTTCGAAAGTCTAAGCGGTTGTTTAGACCGCTTATCTTACGACCCTATATAAGCACTAAACTAAAGTGACGAGTTAAACATGTTAAAATATGTTTAACTAAGTTAGAAAACAAGTTTGATATCAAAACAAAGTGTTTTGATACCCAAAAATAGATTCGTTTCAAAATACGCGTAAACACGTATTTTGACCAAAACTTTGACTCGTCACTACGCCTAATCAACGTGGTAATCAGTAGGTATAGTCACAAGGGACTATAACCATCGTGAGTACACTCACGTTGCAAAGTTCAAACGAACTTTGTGTTGACCTAAGACTGGTCAAAGCAGAAAGTTAAACAATGTTTGACTTTCATGCTTAAAATGCATAAAAAGCATGAAAGAAGCTTACACGAGGTCTAAAGCTTAAAGATAGAAGAAGAAAACTTGAAGATTGGGACCTTCAACCAGAATGGATAGTCCCAATAGAGCAGAGATGAGAGAAAATCAGATTTGAGCAAGTGTGGAATGAAAAATCATGGGTATTTATAGATTTTCCACAACCATTAGGATCGTTTCTTGGGTTTCGAGCTTCGATCAGGACCATCCAAGTGTTGCCCACTGATTTACAATACTAGGGGTATCCAAAACCAGCTCAAGGTTTGTTAAAACCATGTACAAAACCCAGAAAATAAGCTGCTGTTACTGAAAACTGTTTTTGATGAACTGGGGAGCTGTCGCACCCCGCAAACGAGCCATGCTTGGCTTACGCGGCCCGCGACCGCCCTGTGTTTCAGCAACAGTTTGAAATTTACATGTTCAGTCCCTGCATGTTATTTAGGCCATTTTTGAGACGTTTAAGCCCCGTTAAGCCATTTTCAAGGCTCTACAATGATGCCAAGGTGTCGAGAACATGAAATATGCTTGAAAATATCTCGGATGTCGGTTCGTTTGATCGTACGATCACGTTATTCGGTTAATTACGACGAGAAGCGAACGGACGCGAAAAACGATCCAAATTGCGCGACGAATGAAATTTTAGTACAAAATAAAATATTTTAATGATGAAAAAATTTTTGGATGTCCGGATATGTTCAGAACGTAAGATATGCGCGTAAATGCAAACTTATGCACTTTTTGACGCTTTTAGTCCCTGATTGACCAATAAGTTTATTTTCGCATACCGAACGCTTCAAAGCCTATTTCTAAGCTATGTAAAGGATATTTAGGGTATGTTTGACTTATGATCAAGTTTCAGAATGTTCGTTACTATATGAATCGGCATAGTTTCGCAGTTTGACACAAGTAGTCCCTGAAAGCGAATAAACTTGTTTTTGCCATACCAAACCCTTTAAAACTTATTTCTAAGTTATGTAAAGGTTATTTAAGGTATTTTAAGCATATTTTGATGTTCTGGAGTGCTTGTTGCGTTAAACTGAGTATGTTTACGCATCGGTTTGCGTATAACTTTCCAGAAAGCGATATAGAGTTTGAAATCGAACAAAAATCAAAACATGCAAAATGTCAAACATAAATAAACAAATATTGGGGTCAAATAACATTTTTTTACTGATAATTAAACTGATTAGAGTTTATACAATGATTACAAGCACAGATGTCACATTCGTTATTTCACACATATATATTTTATACTTAAACACTTAATATACCAAATAACTTATCAAGTTAATCCAAGCATTATTTTTCATGTTCGTCACAAATTTTCACACATAACACGATTTCTAATATAGTTTACCATTTCCATCGCAAAAACGTTTAAACATAGCATCAACTCATATTATCATAAAATCACTTAACAAATCACATTACACATATCAATTTATAACATGTGACACCTGTGCCTCTACGACCATCATACAAATACGAATCTAATGAAATCTTGTGTTTCATTCTCGGGATTTGTACAATTACATGTGACATTTACACATATCAATTCTTGTTCGATTTCGAGCTCTTAGTCGCTTTTTGGAAAGTTATACGTAAACTGTTACGTAAACGTAATCAGTTTAACGCGAGAAACACTTCGGAATAGTGACATAAGATTAGCATACCTTAAATAACCCTTACATAACTTAGAAATAAGTTTTGAAGGGTTTGGTATGGCAAAAACAAGTTTATTCGATCACAGAGACTATTTGCGACAAACTACAAAAGTCTACCAATTCGCATAGCAACATGCATTCCAGAACAAGATCATAAGCTAAACATAACCTAAATACCCTTTACATAGTTTAGAAGTAAGTTTTGAGGGGCTCGGTATGTGAAAATACGCTTATTTGATCATAGGGGCTAAAAGCGTTAAAACTGCGAAAGTTTGCATATACATGCATATCTCGCGTTCTGACCATATCCGGACATCCAAAAAAATTTTGTAATAACTAGAATATTATATTTTAGTGATAGGATTGCAAAAATACCATTCGTCGCACAATTTGGATCGTTTTCGCGTCCGTCCGAGTTTCGTCGTAATTAACCGAACAACGCGATCGTACGACCAAATGAACCGACATCCATAATATTTTCAAGAATATTTAAGTCCCCTATGCTTTAACATCCTTGTACAGCCTTGAAATTGGGTTACGGGGGTTAAACGCGTCGAAAAACAAGTTTCAGAGCTGCAGGGACCTGTTTTGACAAATTTAAAAATTTTGATTTGCAGACTGCTAGGCTGGCCGAGAAAGAAGACCATATCTGGGTCGCGGGCCGCGAGGTCCAGTACTGGCAGAAACTAGTTTTCTTGCAAAACAGCTGAAATTGATGGTTTTGGCCAATTGTTTCCTTGTTTGGGGACCAAGTAAAGCTTCCTAATCAGTCTCTAACACATGTAGGGCTAGGATCTTTCCTTGATCACCACACAAACACTTGTCATGATCTTATGAGCACTTGTTTCATATAAATAGAAAGCACCAACTTCATTCCAATTTGCTCATTCATCTTCTCTTTCACTCTAGCTCTGAATTGAGGCTACCACTCTTTCTTGGAGGCCTCATACTTGAGCTTTCTTAGTCATTTTTTCATCCTAGAACATTTGTAAGTGTTCTTTCATGTCTTGTTTATTTATTTTAAGCAAGAAAGTCAAACAGTGTTTGACTTTCAGCTTTGACCATGATTTGATCAAGACAAAGTTCGTTTGAACTTTGCAACGTGAGTGTAATCACGATGGTTATAGTCCCTTGTGACTATACCTACTGATTACCACGTTGACTAGTCGAATGACGAGTCAAAGTTTCAGTCAAAATGCACGATTATGTGCATTTTGCGACGAAACTATTTTCGGGTATCAAAACACTTTGTTTTGATATCAAATCAGTTTTCTAACTTAGTTAAACATGTTTTAACATGTTTAACTCATCACTTTTAGTTTAGTGCTTATTTAGGGTCGTAATGTGACACCTGTGTCACTTCAACCATCATACAAATACCAAACCGATGAAATATTGTATTTCATACTTGGAATTTGTATAAATATGTGTATCACTTACACATATCAATTCTTGTTCGATTTCGAGCTTTAAATCGCTTTCTGGAAAGTTATACGCGAACTGATGCATAAACGCGATCAGTTTAATGCAAAAAATACTCCAGAATAGTGAAATAGGCTTAACATACCTTAAATAACCTTTACATAACTTAGAAATAAGTTTTGAAGGGTTTGGTATGGCAAAAACAAGTTTATTCGCTCACAGGGACTATTTGCGTCAACTTGCAAAAATCTGTCGTTTTGTAAGGCAACGTACAGTCCAGAACTTGATCATTAGCTAAAGATACCATAAATAACCTAAACATAGCTTAGAAATAAGATTTGATAGGTTCGGTGTGCGAAAACATGCTTATTTGATCTTACAGGGACTAAAAGTGTCAAAAACGACGTAAGTTTGCATTTTCGCGCATATCTTACGTTATGACCACATCTGGACATCCAAAATTTGTGTACACACTAAAATATTTTTATTTTAGTGATCGGCATGCAAAAATACCATTCGTCGCTTAATTTGGATCGTTTTCGCGTCCGTTTGAATTTCGTCGTAATTAGATGAATAACGCGACCGTACGACCAAACGAGCCGTCATCCGAGAGTTTTCCGAGCACATTTTGAGTCCTCTAAAATTTAATGACCTAGTAGAGCCTTGAAAATGGCTTAACAAGTGTTTTAAAAGTGCCAAAACAGAGCTCAAACAAGTGCAGGGAAACTTTGGCTGAGCTGCAGGTAGTAGGCGGCCCGCGTAAGACCTGACCCTACTCATACGTGTGACACCCCAGGAAAATCAGGAAAACAACGCAACTTAACTAGCTTCCTCAGTAACCACGCGCTAAATTTCGGGACGAAATTCTCTTAACAGGGGGAGAATGTGACAACCCTCATAATTCCATATATTCCGTACAGTTTATTAATAATAGTTAATGTGCTTGACGACTGTGTGGAATCACTTAACTGCTTTCTGATATCTGTGTTATATTAACATGCGCCTGTTAACACACTAGTAATGTACAGAAAAGTTACTAAATAGTCCTGTGTGATTTCCTAAGTGTTAGAAATTAAAAACGTTACAAAAATATACATATAGGACGCTTTGCGGATTAATTAAGCAGTTTAACGGAACAGTATCGAACCAAACAACCGGACTTTACCCGGAACACGAAAATATTGTTAATAACATTACTTATCTTTTTCTGAGCCAGTTAGGGTCCCTGAATACCCTAACACCCGCAACAAAGCACAACACACTACCAACCAGGTTAGTCCCTAAACTTAACTAGATTAACCTAACTAAGGCTTAACTATTTAGTTGGATTTGAACCAAGACCCCCCCCCCCCACCTCAACCAAACCATCCCCAAGAGGGGACACCCCTTGTCCTTGGTTGATTATTTAAATCACATGTGTTTAATATCTATTAGACATAAAACCCATTGGTTATTTGTGAAAGGTTTGTCTATAAGTTCTAATCTTGGCACACTAGCACATAATCATCACAACACAAAACACAAACTCTCTCCCTCTCCTCACAAAGCTCTCGGCCAAACACCCCTACAATCATCCATCCATTTTCGATCTTTGATCTTGCCATTCCAAGCATATACAAGTGTGAAGGATCGCGTACGAGGAAGCCCGGTGCTTGCGGATTGTCAAGGACCTCCCCACGTTGCTTTTAACCACTCGTTTTTCGCCTAGTTTCTCCCCTAGCCTCGAGCTAGTAGTAAGTGACTCTAAACGCCTTCTTGATCTTGTCTAGAGTGGTTAATAAGAGTTTCGTCGGTTAAAAATCACTAACATATAAGATCACCAACTAAAAATCTACTAAAGTGATGAACAAGGTGGTTAATGGATGAATATGTGTGTAAATCATGTAGATCTTGTGTGATTATGATTATTGGTTGATTATCTGATGCTTTACTGATTAATATTAATGTGTCATGTTGTTGTGGTCACTAAGCTTGTTAACGGAATCGATCGATCACGATTTAGAAGGTTAAACACTTAAAATCAGAATCTGTCCAACTTTTACAGCCAACTTCAGTTGGCTGTAAACAGGTCTTAAACTCAACGAAAAATCGTTATTTTGAATCTAAAATATGTTATTATGAAATACGGTTCTAATGGCACCGGAATCGTAATTTTTGGACTCCGTTTACTATTTTTAAAGTGTTAATTTGTAACAGCAACTTAAGCTGAATTTTGACAGCAATAAATGGGTGTCGTACTTTCAGTCATAACCTGAGTTTTGTGATCAATCGGACCATGAAAATTTTACTGTAGATGACAACTGAAGTATTTGTAATTACCCCACTAGAATTTCACAAATCGGACTTACGATGAAATTTTAATAAATTGTTTCGTGGACTGTGGTCTGAAATACATAAATCTGAGTTCAGTCCCGAATATGAATTTTTATAAAATGTGGGTAATGAACCGGACCCCGATATTTTTACACAATAATATATGGAATGTTTATGACATTCTATAAAAATTTGGGAATTTTTGGAATAATCGAACTATTTTATTTAAATGTCCGAAAACAGACGGTTTTGAGTACTAATGCTGAATTGACATAAGTTGTGACCTGCGTGTCTAAATGTCGAGTATGCTATCTGTGAATGATTTAACATGTTATATATGTTATGTGCATTATCGTATGTTTGATTTTGAGTGGGGAATGGACGGGAAACTTAGATGGGCATAAACCGTTACAGTGATGCATGTTGTGTGATACATACGTGTAGGAACCTTGTGCTCTATTTGAAAACCACTAAATAACTAACTGGTAAATCATACTAGGACGTGATTGACCGACCTTGACTGTTAGCTATATCTGAGAGTCTAACCGAGCAAACCGAGGTGAGTTCACACCCTTACTAAGGCATGGGATTCCCGGTGGTTGGGAATGAGATTGAATAACTACTCGTACTATCACTCTATTTATATTACCAACACTACTAGACTACCTACTACTGTCCTCGGATTGAGAAGGGCACGTACGTAAAACCTACGTACACTCACACTTACTACTGTCCTCGGATGAGAAGGGCACGTACGTAAAACCTACGTACACTCACACTTACTACTGTCCTCGGATGAGAAGGGCACGTACGTAAAACCTACGTACACTCACACTCACTACTGTCCTCGGATGAGAAGGGCACGTACGTAAAACCTACGTACACTCATACTTAACACCGTCCTCGGATTGGGAAGGACACTTATGGATACGCCTAGTCTAGTAACATACATAATGGGAAGCCCCCACTAAATATCGTAAAGGTTTGGGAATCAAGGATAATGGGTAATACTTGGTTATGAAACGAACTTCCGATTCCTGATACGAACTCATTAACTAAACAACCAAATGTGAACTCACTCAACTTTGTTGTTGACTAGTTGTTACATGCCTTGCAGGTCGTTAGATGCTGTGGAGCTTGCACATGGAGGTGGTCGTTGTGGAATGCGAACTAATATGTCCCGTACTTAATGAATAAACTTTATGAACTCATTTAACCTACGTTTTGGACTTGAAACTTATGAACTATGGACTTATGTTTTGGTTTAACATCTTATGCTTCCGCTGTTAACCTAAAATCGGTTTACTTCCTTTTGGTCACCAATCGTAATGTGTTCGATTTTATTTACTTAATTATGTTGTTCAATATGATTGGTGGCTCGATCCTGGTCATGTCACGCCTCCAAGCGGTGATACTCCGCATGGTGGATTTTGGGGGTGTGACAGATTGGTATCAGAGCCATTGGTTATAGTGAACTTGGTTTTAAAAAGGGAAAAGTTTTTGATAAAACCAGACTATAACCGGTACAGTACTCAACGATCCACAACGACGCTTCGCTCCACGTGCAAGACTCGATACCATAAGTGGTATGATTAAAGTTTATATTTCTTACCTGCTAGATTACTTTTGTCCGGTGTGGTGTTTATGGTGTGTTTATTTAGGCTAGTAGCATGTTGTCTATTAGCCCTACTGCATTCTTTATGATATGCAATTGTTTACTTGAAATTTGACAAATGGTGGTCAAATTCTATTCTAATTTCTCGTCACCCCTCTACGACAACTGTTTATGCATTCTATCTATTTACACGCTTAACTCGACATGACGTCACCATCTGACCCTCCGTGCATTCGGCTTGTACGTCAACATTCACGAAGACTCGACCTGGCTCAAACGAACTTGGGTTTTGGAGAACTATACCCACGCATCCCCGTTGACGGACCTCATCATCTCCACTGGTCGTCGTTACCAGAAACGAAGCAACCATAGTTACGCGTGTTCGTCGCTTTGCAACTCGCAACCCTACCAACCAAACTCTGCTTTGGACAAGTGATATACTTCCGTGATCGTGATGCAACGAACTTCCCTTTTTGTGTGTCGTGCCGCCACACCTCACTACTAGAATTGCTTCTAAGCAACAGATTACTTGGTTGAATCCTTCGGTCATTGTTGGACCCCTGTCTTCACTCGATTCTTCGCATGAACCTCATTAATTCCCTATCGCTTCGATTGACAACCGATTTAATGAAACACCAACAACCATACCGCGATTTTCACCAATCACAAGACTACCTTATTACCCTGTAGAATGGTTTATTCTTATTCTACTTGATTAGCTCCCTCGTATACCCCACTTAACGAATGGATGCCTTTACTGATGGGATTGCCTTCAGGACATTCGAGGACGGAGTTACGGATCACATAACCTACAGGCGAACACGATGACCTATACGTCTACCTTACCCCTCCTACAATATAAGAGTCATATTTTAAATTCCATGATAGTCTTCTTTAATAGGCAAAATCCTTGCGCTAGCTTTTGCACCGACACATGATTGTTGATTAATGATATGTCCAGTTTCTACCATTGGCTTAGACCAAACCATCACTCTCTTACCACAGTAACATTACATCCTCGCTTCTCCATGCTGAGGCACCGAAACGAACACCCTCTGGTTTAAGTTGGAAGGCTCGACTCTCGATCATTGGTGACCCCTCCTCGAAACCTTGAGAATGGTGATGTATTGTTGATACGATCATAATCTCTTGAACACGTTTTCGAGTCTTATCTTTGGAACCTTATGACTACGCAGACGTATTTTGGATTCATTCGCACGACCTAAGGAAACTCCTCTAAATTTGGTTGCTTACCGACTCGATAAACTGCAAACTCATCTAAGTTCATCGATCAAGGTGAATTATTTCCCCTTCGCATGTGGGGAGCCCGACAACTTTGATGGAATTTCAGTGAACCTTAACACTACAAACCTGTACGACGGTCATCCTCCTTCAGCTAGTTCTGGTTGTGCCAACCATATCGATGTAACACTCCTATCAGTGAACGACGTTGCGATTAAGATGGATTGGTCATCTCATCAGCAAGCGGAAATTCTTTGCAACGAAAAGATTGTCCGCATCCCTCGTTCTGGTGAAGAACCTCCCGTGATTCAAGACGACAAGAGTGGTGCGGTCGTGGGCATCATCTCTTTCCTAAAGGCCCAGAAGTGTTTGCGAAAGGGCCACACTGCCATTCTAGCACTCGTTACTGACACATCCACGGAAGAGAAGAGAATTGAAGACATCCCTATTGTGCGCGATTTTCCCGAGGTATTTCCTGAGGAATTACCTGGTCTTCCGCCTCATCGCCAAGTTGAGTTTCAAATCGAGCTAGCTCCTGGAGCAGCGCCAGTAGCTCGAGCACCATATCGTCTAGCTCCATCAGAACTCGAAGAACTGTCCACACAACTACAAGAACTCTTGGAAAAGGGTTTTATACGTCCTAGCTCTTCGCCCTGGGGAGCTCCAGTCTTGTTCGTAAAGAAGAAGGATGGTACTTTCAGAATGTGTATTGACTATCGCGAGCTCAACAAGGTGACGGTGAAGAATCGTTATCCTCTTCCACGTATTGACGACTTATTCGACCAGCTGCAAGGGTCGAGCTATTACTCTAAGATTGATTTGAGATCGGGATACCATCAGCTGAGAGTCCGAGATGAGGACGTCTCCAAAACAGCATTCAGAACTCGTTACGGCCATTACGAGTTTCTGGTTATGCCGTTCGGGCTAACGAATGCACCGGCGGTCTTCATGGATCTCATGAACCGAGTGTGCAAGCCTTACCTGGATAAGTTCGTTATTGTGTTCATCGACGACATCCTGATCTATTCCAAGAGTCAGGAGGAGCATGAGCAGCACCTACGACTTATGCTGGAACTTCTTCGAAAAGAGCAGTTGTATGCCAAGTTTTCGAAATGTGACTTCTGGCTTCGCGAAGTCCATTTTCTAGGCCATGTGGTAAACAAGGATGGGATTCATGTGGATCCATCTAAGGTTGAATTGATCAAGAACTGGCATGCACCCCGTACACCAACAGAAATCCGCCAATTCTTGGGTTTGGCAGGATATTACAGAAGGTTTATCAAGGATTTCTCAAAGATTGCGCAACCTCTCACTTCACTGACCCAGAAGGGTGTCGTCTACCATTGGGGTGATACACAGGAATCCGCTTTTCAACACCTAAAGGATAGACTTTGTAGCGCGCCTATCCTCTCATTGCCTGAAGGCACAGATGATTTTGTAGTTTATTGCGATGCATCCATCCAAGGACTTGGTTGCGTATTGAAGCAACGTGACAAGGTCATTGCCTACGCATCGCGCCAACTTAAAGTTCACGAAAGGAATTACACTACTCACGATCTGGAGCTGGGAGCAGTTGTTTTTGCGCTAAAGATATGGAGACATTACCTGTACGGTACAAAGTGCACCATTTACACCAACCACAGGAGTCTCGAGCATATCTTCAAGCAAAAGGAGTTAAACATGCGACAACGCCGATGGGTCGAACACTTGAACGATTACGAATGCGCTATCAAGTATCATCCGGGCAAAGCCAATGTTGTGGCTGACGCCCTCAGTCGAAAGGATACTTTACCCAAGCGTGTACGTGCTTTACAGCTTACCATCCAATCCAACCTTCCCGCTCAAATTCGAGATGCCCAAGTCGAAGCATTGAATGCAGAGAACATCAGGGCTGAGTCCCTACGAGGATCGAGGCAACGACTAGAACAAAAGGAAGACGGCGCCTACTATGTAACAGGGCGTATTTGGGTTCCACTCTATGGCAACTTACGCGAGCTTGTGATGGATGAAGCACATAAGTCTCGTTATTCAGTACATCCTGGTTCGGATAAGATGTACCACGACCTCAAGACTACGTATTGGTGGCCTGGCATGAAAGCCCACATAGCAACCTACGTCAGTAAGTGCTTGACTTGTGCGAGAGTCAAGACTGAATATCAGAAACCATCAGGCCTACTTCAACAACCGGAGATCCTGAAATGGAAATGGGAGCAAATCTCCATGGATTTTGTTTCTAGCCTGCCTAGATCTCAACGCGGAAACGATACCATTTGGGTGATCGTAGATCGACTGACCAAGTCTGCACATTTTATGGCCATCAAAGAAACGGATAAGTTTTCTACACTTGCAGACATTTATCTAAAGGAAGTAGTGTCCAGACACGGAGTGCCAACCTCCATCATTTCTGATCGTGACGCGCGTTTTACTTCAGAACTGTGGCAAGCAATGCACCAGTCTTTTGGCTCACGTTTAGATATGAGCTCCGCTTATCACCCACAGACAGATGGGCAATCTGAACGCACCATCCAAACCCTTGAAGACATGCTTAGGGCATGTGTAATCGATTTTGGTAATGGCTGGGAAAGGCACCTCCCGCTAGTGGAGTTTTCGTACAACAACAGCTACCACACCAGCATCCAAGCCGCTCCGTTTGAGGCATTGTACGGACGCAAATGCCGATCACCTCTCTGTTGGGCAGAAGTTGGTGACAGCCAAACCACTGGCCCAGAACTTGTGGTAGATACCACCGAGAAAATTGCTCAGATACGACAGCGAATGGCGGCAGCTCGTGACCGTCAGAAAAGCTATGCTGATAAGGGAAGAAAACCACTCGAGCTCCAGGTTGGGGATCGAGTGCTACTCAAAGTCTCACCTTGGAAAGGTATAGTCCGCTTTGGCAAACGAGGCAAACTCAATCCGCGTTATATCGGACCATTCGAAGTCATTGAGAAAATTGGTACGGTAGCCTACAGGTTGAATCTACCCGAAAAACTCAGCGGAGTTCACAACGTATTCCACGTGTCAAATCTGAACAAGTGTCTGTCAGATGAGACCTTCATAGTTCCTCTCAAGGAACTCACAATCGACGACCAGCTGCGATTCGTCGAGGAACCAGTAGAGATTAGTGATCGAGATGTTAAGATTCTCAAGCACACAAGAATACCTCTCGTTCGAGTTCGTTGGAATGCTCGTCGTGGCCCAGAGTATACCTGGGAATGAGAAGACCAAATGAAACTCAAGTATCCCCAACTGTTTAAGAAAAACGCAACCACTACTGAGGCTGAAGCTACTGCAGAATTTCGGGACGAAATTCCAAATCAATGGGGGGATGATGTGACACCCCAGGAAAATCAGGAAAACAACGCAACTTAACTAGCTTCCTCAGTAACCACGCGCTAAATTTCGGGACGAAATTCTCTTAACAGGGGGAGAATGTGACAACCCTCATAATTCCATATATTCCGTACAGTTTATTAATAATAGTTAATGTGCTTGACGACTGTGTGGAATCACTTAACTGCTTTCTGATATCTGTGTTATATTTACATGCGCCTGTTAACACACTAGTAATGTACAGAAAAGTTACTAAATAGTCCTGTGTGATTTCCTAAGTGTTAGAAATTAAAAACGTTACAAAAATATACATATAGGACGCTTTGCGGATTAATTAAGCAGTTTAACGGAACAGTATCGAACCAAACAACCGGACTTTACCCGGAACATGAAAATATTGTTAATAACATTACTTATCTTTTTCTGAGCCAGTTAGGGTCCCTGAATACCCTAACACCCGCAACAAAGCACAACACACTACTAACCAGGTTAGTCCCTAAACTTAACTAGATTAACCTAACTAAGGCTTAACTATTTAGTTGGATTTGAACCAAGCCCCCCCCCCCTCAACCAAACCATCCCCAAGAGGGGACACCCCTTGTCCTTGGTTGATTATTTAAATCACATGTGTTTAATATCTATTAGACATAAAACCCATTGGTTATTTGTGAAAGGTTTGTCTATAAGTTCTAATCTTGGCACACTAGCACATAATCATCACAACACAAAACACAAACTCTCTCCCTCTCCTCACAAAGCTCTCAGCCGAACACCCTACAATCATCCATCCATTTTCGAGCTTTGATCTTGCCATTCCAAGCATATACAAGTGTGAAGGATCGCGTACGAGGAAGCCCGGTGCTTGCGGATTGTCAAGGACCTCCCCACGTTGCTTTTAACCACTCGTTTTTCGCCTAGTTTCTCCCCTAGCCTCGAGCTAGTAGTAAGTGACTCTAAACGCCTTCTTGATCTTGTCTAGAGTGGTTAATAAGAGTTTCGTCGGTTAAAAATCACTAACATATAAGATCACCAACTAAAAATCTACTAAAGTGATGAACAAGGTGGTTAATGGATGAATATGTGTGTAAATCATGTAGATCTTGTGTGATTATGATTATTGGTTGATTATCTGATGCTTTACTGATTAATATTAATGTGTCATGTTGTTGTGGTCACTAAGCTTGTTAACGGAATCGATCGATCATGATTTAGAAGGTTAAACACTTAAAATCAGAATCTGTCCAACTTTTACAGCCAACTTCAGTTGGCTGTAAACAGGTCTTAAACTCAACAAAAAATCGTTATTTTGAATCTAAAATATGTTATTATGAAATACGGTTCTAATGGCACCGGAATCGTAATTTTTGGACTCCGTTTACTATTTTTAAAGTGTTAATTTGTAACAGCAACTTAAGCTGAATTTTGACAGCAATAAATGGGTGTCGTACTTTCAGTCATAACCTGAGTTTTGTGATCAATCTGACCATGAAAATTTTACTGTAGATGACAACTGAAGTATTTGTAATTACCCCACTGGAATTTCGCAAATCAGACTTACGATGAAATTTTAATAAATTGTTTCGTGGACTGTGGTCTGAAATACATAAATCTGAGTTCAGTCCCGAATATGAATTTTTATAAAATGTGGGTAATGAACCGGACCCCGATATTTTTACACAATAAAATATGGAATGTTTATGACATTCTATAAAAATTTGGGAATTTTTGGAATAATCTAACTATTTTATTTAAATGTCCGAAAACAGCCGGTTTTGAGTACTAATGCTGAATTGACATAAGTTGTGACCTGCGTGTCTAAATGTCGAGTATGCTATCTGTGAATGATTTAACATGTTATATATGTTATGTGCATTATCGTATGTTTGATTTTGAGTGGGGAATGGACGGGAAACTTAGATGGGCATAAGCCGTTACAGTGATGCATGTTGTGTGATAGATACATGTAGGAACCTTGTGCTCTATTTGAAAACCACTAAATAACTAACTGGTAAATCATACTAGGACGTGATTGACCGACCTTGACTGTTAGCTATATCTGAGAGTCTAACCGAGCAAACCGAGGTGAGTTCACACCCTTACTAAGGCATGGGATTCCCGGTGGTTGGGAATGGGATTGAATAACTACTCGTACTATCACTCTATTTATATTACCAACACTACTAGACTACCTACTACTGTCCTCGGATTGAGAAGGGCACGTACGTAAAACCTACGTACACTCACACTTACTACTGTCCTCGGATGAGAAGGGCACGTACGTAAAACCTACGTACACTCACACTTACTACTGTCCTCGGATGAGAAGGGCACGTACGTAAAACCTACGTACACTCACACTCACTACTGTCCTCGGATGAGAAGGGCACGTACGTAAAACCTACGTACACTCATACTTAACACCGTCCTCGGATTGGGAAGGACACTTATGGATACGCCTAGTCTAGTAACATACATAATGGGAAGCCCCCACTAAATATCGTAAAGGTTTGGGAATCAAGGATAATGGGTAATACTTGGTTATGAAACAAACTTCCGATTCCTGATACGAACTCATTAACTAAACAACCAAACGTGAACTCACTCAACTTTGTTGTTGACTAGTTGTTACATGCCTTGCAGGTCGTTAGATGCTGTGGAGCTTGCACATGGAGGTGGTCGTTGTGGAATGCGAACTAATATGTCCCGTACTTAATGAATAAACTTTATGAACTCATTTAACCTACGTTTTGGACTTGAAACTTATGAACTATGGACTTATGTTTTGGTTTAACGTCTTATGCTTCCGCTGTTAACCTAAAATCGGTTTACTTCCTTTTGGTCACCAATCGTAATGTGTTCGATTTTATTTACTTAATTATGTTGTTCAATATGATTGGTGGCTCGATCCTGGTCATGTCACGCTTCCAAGCGGTGATACTCCGCATGGTGGATTTTGGGGGTGTGACAATACGCGCCCCGCCTAAAAGTCCCCAGCGACAAAAAATCAGTTTTCAGCAATCTGTTGCAATTTTAGGGACTTTTCTTGCAATTTTCTTGTGTGGAGGCCAAGTTTAAGTGTTCTCCAAGTTCACAAATCAATTCCTAACACATGTAGGGCTGTGATCTTATGCTTGTTGGCCACACAAACACATGGATTGATCTTGTTAATCCACAACAAGTATAAATAGCCATGCCTTTCATTCATTTTCCCTCACCCTTGATCTAAATTCTCTAAGTTGAGGTTTTATAACTTCATACCTAAGAATTATAAGATCAAGTTCTAGCAAGGACCCTTTGTAAGCTTCCTGTTCTTTTATCGCTTTCCTAGCGTGAAAGTCAAACAGTGTTTGACTTTCTGCTTTGACCAGTCTTTGGTCAACACGAAGTTCGTTTGATCTTCGCAACGTGAGCGTAATCACGATGGTTATAGTCCCTAGTGACTATACCTACTGATTACCACGTTGACTAGGCGTAGTGACGAGTCGTAGTTTCGGTCAAAATGCGTATTGATGCGTATTTTGCAACCAAACTACTTTAGGGTATCAAAACACTTTGTTTTGATATCAAAACCTGTTTTCTAACTTAGTTAAGCATGTTTTAACATGCTTAGCTCGTCACTTTTAGTTTAGTGCTTGTTTAGAGTCGTAAGTCAAGCGGTCTAAACCACCGCTTAGACTTTCGAACTCGACCCGTTTGGTCGATCATTAGGATCCGACCAAGCATGTTTAGTGACCATAGTTGCATAGGGAATAACCTTCCGAGGTTATACCTTATGGTCACATAGTTTAAGTAGTTGTATGATAGGTAGTTTATATGCCTTAGGAAAATGACCAAAATGCCCTTTTTATGCATAATTGGATTTTAAGCATATGTAACCTAAACATTTGTCACTTAACTGATTATGCAACATAATTAAACATGTTTAGGCATATAATACTTGTCATAGGACTAGTTAGACGTCTCGAAAGCACGTTTGCGCGAACGACACGTTAAAGTGGCGTAAGCTACCTTAGTGGGTCGTAATGGGTCGAAAGCACGTAGGATAGGTTCCGACCTAGAATGTAGGCTTTGTTAAACCATATTACATGAGTTCCAATACTCATTTGGTTTACAAGACCTCATTCTATCCGATCTTCCGATTTAGGTCCGGTTTATTTACATAGTTACCTATATTAGGTGCCATTTGATTCCGTGATCCCTCTAGCTTTGCTTGGTTGTTGTTCAAGACTTCTAAGCATCCTCAAGTTAGTACATAGTCCCCTCTTTTACCGTTTTCAATGTTTTGGGGTGAAGCATGTGTACCTATTTGTTATGTTCATGATTTCAAAGTATAATTGATTATACATATTAGTACTTATCTTTTGACAAGCTGAATAATTATTTATGGTTTAAACACTGATTTTTCAAAGATTATAAAAATTAATTGTTGAATTGTACTTATTTTATGTTCACCAGACCGATTGGTAGTATGATATAGCGCTATAGGATTTAACACCCCATTCCTGTTGTTTATGGAATGTCAGAAACCGATATTTTATCCAAATAGGGATTGCCTTCGTGGTATTCCTATAGTCTCAAAGGTGTATTTTGATACACTCAGGTCTGATTGAATTCTTAAATCACATTTTTATTGTATATTTTGTTATACTCCCAAAAGTATAGTTTGATATACTCTCATATGTGATATTGTACAAAACAACATATATTTTGTTAATTCCTAAAACATAGTTTGATATGTTAGTTATAAAACCAAAGCATAGTTTAATATGTTATTTATAAAACCAAAGCATAGTTTAATATGTTATTTATAAAACCAAAGTATACTTTTGATATACTACCGAAAACGATTATTTTGACTACTAAAGCATATTTAATATACTATCTGTTTAACAATTTTGGAACCGAAATATATTTTGATATATTACTTATTCAACTTTCTTAAAGCCAAAGTATATTTTTATATATACTACAAACCTTTTTATCAAAACATTATTTTACAAACTCATTTTACTTAATTATTTATTTATGCATTATCCTTTTATATCATCAAATTTGTTATAAATTTTCACATGATTTATAAAGAAAACACTTTTAAGTTCATGACTATTTTTAAAACATTCTTTTAAACTTACAAGTCATGAATCATGCATTAATAAAACCTATGTATCTCACAGGCATTTTTATGCTGACGTACCTATTTTTACACATGTTTCAGGTTCTGCTCTGTGATGATTGTTAATGCTTGATATACATAGGATGGACTCGTGCCTTAGCGACTTTAAAATGTGAAAGACAATATTTGTATTTAATTGATTTGTAATAGAACAATGAGTTCAATAATTCAATAAAACGAAATTATTTAATCCATGGTTGTGAAACAATGATTCTGTTACAACACTCCCCGACGTTTCCGCCACGTTTTGTTGTTTTACGTGGTCGGGGTGTGACACGTAAGTCAAGCGGTCTCGACAACTGCTTAGACTTTCAAACCCGACCCGTTTGATCGATCATTAGCATCTGACCAAACATATTTTGTGACCATAGTTGCATAGGGAATAACCTTCTGAGGTTATACCTTATGGTCACTTAGTTTAATTAGTTGTATGATAGGTAGTTTATATGCCTTAGGAAAATGACCAAAATACCCTTTTTATGCATAATTTGAATTTAAGCATATGTAACTTAAATTTTGACACTTAAACTGATTATGCAACAATATTAAACATGTTAGGGCATATAATACTTGCCATAGGTCTAGTTAGGCTATTCGAATGCGCTTTCGCGCAAATGACGCGTTAAAGTAGCGTAGACTACCTTAACGGGTCATAAGAACTTAGGATAGGTTCCGAATCAGAATATAGGCTTTGTTAAACCATATCACATGAGTTCCAATACTCATTTGGTTTACGAGACCTCATTCTACCTGATCTCCCGATTTAGGTGTCACTTTATTAACATAGTGATCCGATTACTAGGTGCCATTTGAATTCCTTGATTGCCCGAGCTTGTTAGTTCACTTAATCGAGGATACTTAGTAAGTCTCAAGTGAGTATATAGTTCCCCTATTTTACCATTTTCAATTGTTTTGGGTGATTCATATCTGCTAAATGATTTCGAGTTTTCAAAACAAATACTATGGTTTATATTAAACACAACGATTTCAATAATGTGAACGAACTTGTTGGGGCATTGGTCGAAAGACAATCGAATGACATTCATTAACTATGATCAAGTCGACCAATAGTATGTTATGGTATCATAGGATCTGACAAATCCCGTTATCGGACTATTCCATGGTTATGGGGTAATGTGGGTAACGACAGAACCTAATGAATTTTAACTAACCCTTTGGTGGTTTGTTAATATGATTCAACAATGGACGAGTCACACAGGTTTGAATGTGTTCAACGAGACGACTAGGGCGATAAACAAACCGAACTATCAGTGAACAGTTCGTGAACCATTCGGCGGGAAGTTCGTTTATGTTCGTTCGTTTAATAAACGAACAAACATGAACAAGAAATTTTGTTCGATTAGTTAAATGAACGAACATGAACAAAGGTCTCATTCGTTCGATTGTGTTCGTGAACGTTCGGTAAGGTGTTCGTGAACATTCGTTGATTTGCGTTCGTTTATGTTTGTATGTTTGTGTTTTAATTGAAGATCTTTGTACTTCTTATATTTTATTTGTACTTTTTAGATAATTAAACTTTTATGTATTTTATTACCCTAAAAATTAAACTAAGAAACCCACTTTCACCTTGTTTATGCATCATTTCCCTTTAATTTCTCATTATTTACATCGGCGAATAGATCGACCTCCGTTCTACAATAAGGGATTCAAGTTCGAGTGCTACTCTCTGGGCCATCTATCTTTATCCTTTGTCGGGTTTTCCGAATTTATTTGTGTTTGTGAACCGTTCGCAAACACGCTCATTTCCTTAATGAACGAACACTAACATAAAATCTCATTCGGTAAGTGTTCATGAGCCGTTCGTGAACACATTTATTTCCTTAATGAACGAACACGAACAATGCCTTGTTCGTGTTCGTTCGGTTCGTTTACAGCCCTAGAGACAACCAAAAGTTAGTTTTCACAATTAAAACACGAACGACATGAACGATTTGAACGAAGGTTTATAACACGAACGAATTGAACGATTTGAACGATTGGTTTTAATAACACGAATGGTTGATAACACAGACAAATTGAACAATTTTGAACGATTGGTTTATGTTAAGTGATTAGATAACGGGACGGGTGTAATGTGATAAAAGCACGGTAGATACGCCGCTGGTACTTCTTATATATAAATGCCTTTATCATATTACATACTGTGGCGTTATTTAGTTCACTTGGACTATTGATTTCAAAAGATGTCACGCAACGATGTTTACTAAATGATATAAACCATGCAAGTTTTCTACAAGGGCGATTTACTATTGGTTTACGAAAACAGAGGTTTTAGTCAAAATTCATGGCAACAAGGTTTTCTCAAACATATAACCAACTTGTTTAGGTTGGTTAATCATATTACAATACCAAACACTTTTCATTACAAGGTTTTCAAATATCGACTCTAGTAGTCGTACGAGGTATTGTAATATGCATACAAGCCATTAATTTGACACACTCACAAAACCTATGTGCTCGCCGACATTTTTATGCTGACTTTATTTTCACATATGTTTCAGGTGCTGTTGTTTGATGATGATTATGATGCATGCTCATATAGGAATGGACGAGGCCTTAGTGACTTAATAACAATGAAAGTCAATATGTTTGTACTTTGCTTTTAATTTCAAGACAATGTAATAAACTTAATTCAATAAAACGAAACTTCAATCCGTGTGTTGTGAAACAATGATTCTGTTACCACACTCCCCGACGTTTCCGCCGTGGTTTTTTTGTTTTAACGTGGTCGGGGTGTGACATAACACACAAAGTTCACTCTTGAACATCCCATTTTTGCGTACGTTGAAATATGCGTATTTTACCGTTTCGGTAGCGTTTTTGGGCGTCGGAATCACGTATGACCAACCAATTACCAAAGATACTTAATATAAGTTAAAATACTTATATTTATTATAAAATATCAATTTATAATCAGATTTAAAACAATTTGTAAAAATCACTTTAAAAGCCGATTCTTACCATTTTTAACGCATAGTTTCGTACCGAACTTTACCGTAACCATCCCAAATTATCATGACTTGATATTTTAACATACAATATGTTATCTACTGATCAAAATAATAATTTTACTCATGATAATGCAGGTCTCATGTATAACACAAAAATCATGCAAATTTCACCCAAATTACTACTTTTCAAGCTACATGTACAACATGCAAAGCTACCAAGTTTATGACATAATTTTTATAACATCAAAATACATCATATAACATCATTTTACATGTTTATATTCTGATTTTTAGGAATATTTATCATACCAAAACATTTCCATTTTCTAATGATCATTAAATCATCCTACAAGTCTATGTACAAACACTTTATGCACATTTACTTCACAATCATCATTCAAGATTAAACAACCTTATTCTTACAGTTTGTTATGATCTATAATTTATCCATAATTAAATTCTGGATCAATCATTCATCAATCATTGAAAATCATCAAACACATGCATCATACACTAACAATTAAGAACATACATCAACCTACAAATTTACATACACACATACATATTTTCGTCCATATACATACATGTATATATATTTCCAAAATTCCATTTTACTTGTATTTATTTCAAATCACAAGACTTTGTTATGACATCTTTCATAAAAATTCATTTTTGATTTAAACGTGCATACTTTTTAAGATCAAAATCATTGTTTAATCAAAACTCAATCTTTAACATACATGCATGTATGTATTCAGCCATGTACACACATATATCAACATTATTTCAAATCAAATGAAAGATTCAATCATCCCTTCATAACAATAACACCATAACACATAACCTTTGTTCATTTAAACAATCACATTATAAGATACTTTTCAATCAAAATTTAAAACATAAACACTAACCACATATACATACATTCGGCCATACATAGACACACATATCTTCACATTTTTCTTTTTATAAGAATCAATTGTTAGTTTGATTTCTAGAGTTGTGAGAATTCAATTATTTGATGTTTTGATACCAAAAATGGTTTTGGCGTAAAATGCACATAATGTGCATCTTTGACCGAAACTTTGACTCGTCTCTTCGACTAGTAAACGTGGTAATCAGATGGTGCAATTGCAAGGGATTATAACCTTCGTGATTACGATCACATTGCAAAGTTCAATTGAACTTTGACTTGACCAATTATGGTCAGAACCGAAAGTCAAACAGAAAGTCAAACTGTTTGACTTTTAGCTCAAAATAAGCTAAAATAATGGACAAGACTAACGAAGAACACTTACTTGTGTTCTAAGAAGATAAGAATACTCAGTAGGAGGCCTCTAAAGAGAAGCAAACTCCAATTTTTGAGTAGTAGGAGTAGAATGAAGTGAATGAGCAAATAATTGTGAATAAAATGCTTGTTATTTATAGTTGTTTGAAGGCCATAGGATGATTACAAGTGTCCAAGGAGGTGGCATGATCTTAGGATAGGTGTAACGCATGTCAAATGCAGGTTACAACTTGCAAAACACGAGTTCTTGGGCTCCAAGCAAAGAAAATAATAGGCTGTCCATGAGCTGGCAGACCAGACCATAAGCTACGGTCCAGATACCGTAAGCTACGGCGTGCCCTGGTCAGCCATAACATAACTTTCATATTTTAACACTTTAGGCCCCTTGAATTGTTTTCGTCCCGTTTTATTACTTTTAACACCCGTTAACCTAATATTTAGGCTTTATAAAGGTGTTAAGACATATGTAACTTGGATTATGCCCGAAATATCGTGAATGTCGATTCATTCGGTTGTACGGTTACGTTTTTCGCTTAGTTACGGAAAACCCTATAACGAACACGAAAATGACCCAAATTGCGCAACGATTGATATTTTTGCATTCTTATCAATAAAATACAAGATTTTATTGATTACAAAAATTTTTGGATGTGTAAACATGGTTCGTATTCAAAAATACGAGAATCAGCTGACTTTCGTAGTTTGTCGCAAATAGTCCCAGAGCTCGAATAAGCATGTTTTTGCCATACCGAACCCTTCAAAACTTATTTCTAAGTTATGTAAAGGGTATTTAGGGTATGTTTAGCTTATGTCATTGTTCTGGAGTGTACGTTGCATTAAACTGGTTATGTTTTGCATAACAATTTACGAATTACTTCTAGAAAAGCTTTAAGAGTTTGAAATTGTACATGGACTAAAATGTGCAAATGTCACATGTAATTGTACAATCCTGAAAATAAAACACAAGGTTCCATTGAATACGAAATTGTTTGGACTTGTACAATGATTGAAAAGGCACAAATGTCACAGTCTCCCCTACTTTAGGAAATTTCATCCCGAAATTTAATTAGAGGAAACTTGTGAAAACAGATGTGGATGTTTCACTTTCAATTGATCCTCCGTTCCCTAAGTAAAACTCTGGGCCACGTTTGGATTTCCTGCGAACTTTGTCAACCGTATTCGTCTGTTGTTTCAAGGAATGAGTTCAGATCCGATGATTTAAACTTCATTCCACAGACAAGTGTACGACATTTTCGATTGTACCAAGCCTCAAGAGAGCCATGTGAATCTCAAAGTGGTATTCTTGTTGTAGCAGAATTCGAAGAGGGTGTGAACTTGAAAAGGAATTGGAGTTTCCAATAACGGGTGGAAGAATGTTTATAGAGGTTTCCTATGAAAATTATTATAGGAAACTTGTGTGTGTTCGAAGTTGGAGTCAGAAAGTGCAAGATAAAACAACATTGGTCAAGGTCAAGAACTTCTAGTAACTTAAATAACATCGCGCTTGCAATGTAATAAGGAACACTTATATATAGGAAGTACCAGTGGTGTATCCAACATGCCCTTATTACATTGTTCCCATTTCGTTATTCTTATCACTATAGGTTCTTACACATGACAAAACTTGCTATGGTTTCTATGGACCGAATTTTATAATTATGTATGCATCCATAATTACTCAATTCTTTGCATAGTCTGCATAGTTCATTTTGTGATGTGTAGGGAAAAAATCAAACAACAAAACATGTGATGACTCGTCTAGACCACTAAAGGGTCTCTTTAACTAGATTACCAAAGGATCTCTTTAACTAGATCGACGAACGATCTCTTTAACTAGACCACCAAAGGGTCTCTTTAAGTAGATCAACAAATGATCTCTTTAACTGGACCACCAAAGGATCTCTTTAACTAGATCAACACATGATCTCTTTAACTAGATCGACGAACGATCTCTTTAACTAGACCACCAAAGGGTCTCTTAAACTAGATCAATACATGATCTCTTAACTAGATCAACGAATGATCTCCTTAATTAGACCACCAAAGGGTCTCTTTAACTAGATCAACACATGATCTTTTTAACTAGATCGACGAACGATCTCTTTAACTAGACCACCAAAGGGTCTCTTTAACTAGATCAACACATGATCTCTTTAACTAGATCGACGAACGATCTCTTTAACTAGACCACCAAATGGTCTCTTTGTGACATCTGTGCTTGTAATCATTGTACAAACTCTGAATAGTTCAATTATCAATAAACAATGTGATTTGATCCCAATATTTGTTTGACATTTTGCACGTTTTTATTTTTGTTCAATTTCAAACTCTATATCTTTTTCTGGAAAGTTATACGCAAACTGATGCGTAAACGTAATCAGTTTAACACAACAAACACTCTGTAACATCAACATATGCTTAACATACCTTAAATAACCTTTACATAACTTAGAAATAAGTTTTGAAGGGTTTGGTATGGCAAAATCAAGTTTATTCGATCGCAGGGACTATTTGCAACAAACTGCGAAAATCTACCGATTCGTATAGCAACGAACATTCCGGAACATGAGCATAAGTTAAACATACTATAAATATCCTTTACATAGCTTAGAAATAGGATTTGAGGGGTTCGGTATGCGAAAATAAACTTATTCGGTCAACCAGGGACTAAAAGCGTCAAAAAGTGCATAAGTTTGCATTTACGAGCATATCTTACGTTCTGAACATATCCGGACATCCAAAAATTTTTGTAATCATTAAAATATTTTATTTTAGTGATTGGAATGCTAAAATTCCATTCGTCCCGTAATTTGGATCGTCTTTCGCGTCCGTTCGTGTTTCGTCATAATTAACCGAATAACGTGACCGTACGACAAAACGAACCGACATCCGAGATGTTTTCAAGCACATTTCATGTTCCCTATACTTTGACATCATTATAGAGCCTTGAAAATGGGTTAACGGGGCTTAAACGTCTAAAAAATCAACTTGAAAGCATGCAGGAACCAAAATTGTAAAATATAAAACTGTTTCTGAACTGATGATCGCTCGCGGGACGCGTAAGACTGCGCTAAGTCTTACGCGGGGTGCGACAGCCCCTATCTGGGCAGAAAACTAGTTTCCAGCAAACAATAGTTGTTCCTTGGGTTTTAGACATGGTTTTAACACTCTATGTGCTACATGTGTATGGCCAAGATCAATCCTAGAAACACATGGAATGATCTCAATGGAGCTTGATTTCCTATAAATACCCATCAATTTTCATTCAAACTTGCTCATTCCTTCCATTTCGTCTCTAATCTGCTATTGGGGCTATTCCTTCTTGGTTGAAGGCTCCATTCTTTAGTATTCTTGTTCTTGATCCAAGCTTGGACCCTTTGTAAGTCTCCTTCATGCTTGGTTATGTTGGATTTTGTATACCCAAGACACATATTAAATTGATGTGGCTAGTACGTTATGATCTAAGTCGATTCATACCCAAATACAAGCTAGACAAACACTTATAATATTTATTTGTGATATGATCAAACAAATAAATATTAACACTTACAATATTTAGAAATTGGTTTTCTAAATAATTACACTTGAGAAAATAATAAATTATGTAGATAATTTATTTTGAGAGAATATTTTATTTTGTTATTTAATGGGTTAAATAACATAATAAAAGTAGTATAAGTCTTATAACATGTGATGTTATAATTTTATAAAAGTTATAAAATTATATATAAGATTTAAATTGTTTAAAAGAAAAATGTTTTTTTTAAATAATTAAAGGTGGGCCGCCCCCCCCCCCCCCCCTTTGTCTTCCCAAGAGAGCATT
Source organism: Helianthus tuberosus (assembly GCA_030545235.1). Taxonomy (NCBI): domain Eukaryota; kingdom Viridiplantae; phylum Streptophyta; class Magnoliopsida; order Asterales; family Asteraceae; genus Helianthus; species Helianthus tuberosus. The sequence continues at coordinate 32,608 of JARYGA010057918.1, forward strand.
TTTGGTCCAATTATGTTTCATGCATTTGCATGTGTAAGATGGCACATGATTGGTCAATGGTGGTGGCAATTCTCTCTCATGTTTTATAAGCATTTTGTATGACAAAAATCAAGTAGAAGACTTGTATTTTTGCTCTCAAATTTTTGGCCAAACATAGGAGTTTCCAAGTTGATCAAGTTTTTATTCAAGTGTTCAAATCCTAGCTAAAACGAAAGTGTTTGTTGGAAGGCTTGGGGTATACAAGCTTGTGGTCTTCTACACTTGAAGGCAACCGTTCAAGAAGTATCATCCTTTTCATCATCCTATTACTCCAAGAAGGTAGTATTCTAAACATCCTATGGTTGTGTTTGATAGTATGCATGTTCATATATGGATCCGGGTTTTGGGATTTCGCATATAAATGAAATTTATATCTTAAAAGTAACATGTTTTAAATAATTTTCCGCTGCGTTTTGATTTTATAAGGATGAAATCACTTTGATAAACATGTAAAAATCCCTTCAATGGCATCTAGAGCCGCTTATATGAGTGCATGCTTCAATAGATTAAAATTTTCGGGTTTCGGGTTTGAATAAAACCCTATGGCCGAAAGTTTTAACATGGTTATCCCTTTGTTTTTCAAGATTATTATCTTACATGCATAAGGGAATCTTGAAAAATTATTTCATATGGATGATTTGTTTGTTTGGACAAAACTTACCTTTTCGGTTTTTTGTACATAGCCGAAAATGGTTATAAAAGGGAACCATTTTGCTTCTTGATTTTAATATATATATATGTGGATATATATTTTGGTGCATATAACCTAGCCATGACCTTGTGTTGAATGATTGTGTTGTGATTTATTTTATTATTATTATTTCAATGGGTTGTAATAATTATAATCTTTGTTCTTTCATTTGTAAGATATGTAATTTATATTTTTTCATTTGGCATGTAAAATAAATAGATAAGTTGCATTTAATTTTACTAGAAGAAATGTATTAGGATTATTTCATGTAAAAGAAGATGCACAAAATGCGTTTTGGTTTGGACCATAATATTCGGTCCAAAGGACTTCATGGTTCTCAACGGGATTTTAGTCCGATAACCAAAACACATTTTTGATGTCCAAAGGAGTTTGGAGCTGAATTTAAAGACACTTTGGAAGCACAAAGAAAGTGGAGAAATCACAACACAAGAAGGGGACTTGAAGCATTTGGATACGGGATCAAGTGGGAGTTCAACGACACATCACTTGTGTCATTTTTCACCCCTTAGGAAGGACGTCTTGGCACACTTGTTTCGGCTAACAAGTGTTGTCAAAATAGTTGGCTATGGTTATGCACCTATTGATATGTGTGTTGTGCTTGTGTGGTTGTTTATTTATATTGTTTTGATGATATTTGGATATGCATGCTTAACAAACTAATAATCCACAACAAGCTTAAAATTGGTTCTTAACAAAATCATTAAAATGGTTAATAAAAGGTTTTATTAAAAATTAATGATTTTATAATAAAATGGGTTTTATTAAAAAGAACCTTGAAAATTTGTTTTCACTAAAGTAACATTGATTTGAATGCATGCAAATGTATGGTACATAATATTTTCTAAACTAGAATTTTGAAATATTAAAAATCCCTTTTATAAAACAAGTCAAACACCATCCTTTTATACAACACTCGAATCACTTGGGAACTTGTTTGTGGGATAAAGGTCACCTAACCACATTTGAGGGAACTTGTATGTTCGAGGTGGGTTTACCATGTTTGTGGGATAAAGGTCACCTAACCACTTATGTGTATAAACTCACACGTGTGTGTAAGTTGGACGACTTGATTTGGAAACCATGTGCTTAGGGTCACCGAAGCATGCCGGACAAAGGTGTTGATGGGATTAAACATGCCAACTAAACATTAAGATGTTTAACCGATCCCATATGGCTAGAAATTGCAAAGAGTTGTAATTGTCAAACGTTGACTACCTTGTTAATTTAAATAGAGGGATAAAGGTCACCTAACCAATATTTAAATGTAACGTTGGATTCTAGATTTTAATTATTAATTGTCTTTAAGACACAAAAGGGTATTAATAATTAAAATATATTTTATATCGAAAATACTAAATTGAACTTGTTAAATTTTGTAGATGGCCGCTAACAATCCAAACCCGATTAACCAAACCGTCCGAAACCTATCACTAAGAACCATCCTTGAAAAGGATCGTCTCAACCATAACAACTTCATGGATTGGTTTCGAAACATGAGAATCGTTCTCAAGCAAGAGAAGATATCCTATGTGTTGGACGATCCTATTCCCAATGAACCGAACGTGGAAGATGTGGAAGCCTACAATGATTGGGTTAAGTATACCGAGGACTCCATGCAAGCCTCATGCCTCATGTTGGGAACTATGATTCCCAAAATTCAAAAGGATTTTGAACATCACGGGGCATACGACATGATTACCCAATTGAAGGAAATGTTCCTACAACAAGCAAGGGTAGAACGCTTCAAAACTGTTCGGGCGCTTCATACATGTCGAATGGAGGAAACCCAATCGGTATCATCTTATGTCCTTAAGATGAAAAGCCACATTGATCACCTTGAAAGGCTAAATTGTCCCGTCTCTAAAGAGTTGGCTACGGATTTGATCCTCAACTCTTTAACAAAGAAATTTGATAGCTTTGTAATGAATTATAACCTGAATGGATGGGACAAGAGCATTGCTGAGCTTCATGTGTCACACCCCCAAAATCCACCATGCGGAGTACCACCGCTTGGAGGAGTGACGTGACCAGGATCGAGCCACCAATCATATTGAACATCGTAATTAAGTAAATAAGACCAACGATAATACGATTGGTGACCAAAGCTAGTTAACCATGTTTAGTTTAAACAGCGGAAGCATAAAAGTAAATCCAAAAGCATAAGTCCATAGTTTATAAGTTAAAGTTCAAAACACAAGTTTAATAAGTTCATAAGGATTTAAATAATAAGCACGGAACATAACAGTCCGTACACCACAACGACTCCTTCCTCGTGCAAGCTCCAAGCGTTTAGCGACCTGTAAGGCATGTAACAACGAGTCAATAACAAAGTTGAGTGAGTTCACGTTTGGTTGTTTAGTTTTAAGTTGTTTCTGAAAAACGTGGTTTGACTTTCGTTGGCTTAATTGCCATGGGGGTTACCCTGTAGTTGAAAGTATGTTTAACCAGTTCCTTTTCCATTACCCAAACCATAACCATAATCAGTGGGGGGCTTCCCCGTGTGAACTACTAGACGGTATGATATCGACTACTACGCAAATAAGTTGTGCCCTATATCAGCGTCTATCATCACTGATAGTCTGCCATAGTCCATTAGTACACGCTCGTCCGACCGGCACGGTGTGAGGTTTGTTAAACCTAATGGCGCTATTAACTAATGACCCGCTCGCCATTGGCCTCGGCGATTAAGTCGATATAATGAAGAGGGACTTATTGATAGAGTTTTGTCTAGCTAGTTTTTATGGTTGTTGTCCTACACCAGGAGGACGAACGTACGTATTCTGCACCAGGAGAATTCGTAGGATTAATAATGGCATCCTATCTATGGAGAATGGCCGTACATATCTTCCCAAGGGGATATGTAGATTTAGTTTTAAATTCTTTAACCCATTCCCAAACCGCCGGGAATCCCATGCCTTGTAGAAAGTCTGAACTCACCTCGGTTTGCTCGGTTAGATTCTCAAATATAGCTAACAGTCAAGGTCGGTCAATCACGTCCTAATATGATTACCAGTTAGTCATTTAGTGATTTTTAAATAGAGCACAAAGTTCCTACACGTATCTATCACATAGCAAGCATCACTTTAACGGTTTATGCCCATATAAGTTTCCCATCCATTCCCCACTCATAAACAAACATACGATAATGCACATAACACATATAACATGTTATATCATTCATGGATAACCTACCCGACATTTAGACATGCAATTTACAACTTATGTCATTTCAGCATGAATATTCAAAACCGGGCAGTTTTCGGACATTTTAATAAAATAGTTAACTTATTCCAAAAATTCCCAAATTTTTACAGAATCTCTTAAACTTCCAAATTTTATTGTGTAAAAATATCGGGGTCCAGTTCATTACTAATATTTTATAAAAATTCATTTTCCGGACTGAACTCAGATTTATCTTTTTCTGACCACAGTCCACGGAATAATTTATTTAAAAATCGTCGTAAGTCCGATTTACGAAATTACAGTGTGATAATTACAAATACATCGGTGGTCATCTACAGTACAAGTTTCATGATCTAACTCTACACAGAACTCAAGTTATGACAGAAAACAAAACGCATATTTTCGGCAGAAAAATGCAGCTCTAGCTGCTGTTAGAAAATGACGTTTTAAAAATAGTAAACGAAGTCCAAAAATTATGATTCCGGTTCCATTAGAACCGTATCTCATAATACATAACCCTAGACTTCAGAAAATACATTTCTCGTTAAGTTATAGTCTGGTTACAGCCAACTGAAGTTGGCTGTAAAAACCAACCAGCATTCTGTTTCAGCTTTTAACTTTCTAGTGCATGTTCGATTGATTCCGTTAACATGTTTAGCGATTACAACAACATCAAACATCAATATTAACAAGTAACTCAGCAAGAAATCAGCAAGAATCATAACAACATCATTCTAACATCATTTCATCACTAGACTAGTTTATGTTCAAAACTTGTTTAAGGTTCTTTAGAGTTTCATGGATTCTCATCATCAAATAACTATTAACCACTTAAATAACATAAAGAATGAACGGATCTAAGTTCTTACCACTAGCTCAAGGCTAGGGAAGTTCGAGTGAAGAAATGTGGTGGTTAATAGCGAATGGAGAAGGTCCTTTCACTTCCGAGAGCACCGAGCTTCGTTGTTGGACCTCTTACACCTTTGTATGTATGAGGAATGATTGAACAAGAGCTTGATGATGGTGGTAGTATGGTGGAAGGTGGCTGCCGAGATGAAGAAGGAAGGGAGAGAAGTGTTGTTGTTTGAAGTGTGTTGAATGTGTAGGATGGTTCAAGACTTAAGGTCCTTCTTATAATCTCCCAACATGGTATTATCTAGTGGTCCTTGTGTCTCTTGATGATCCAACATAATCAAATAAAAAAATTAAAGAAATCAAGAGGTGTCCCTCTTGTCTCCTAACCGGTTTAGGGGGGGGGGGGGTTGGTTTAGTTGAAATGTAATGGTTAGTTAAGTTCTAGTTGCAATCTAAAGGCTAGTTAGTATGTTCAAGTGTGTTTATTATTATAAAGAGTGTTAGGGTGTTCGGGGACCCTAACTGGCTCAGAAAAGGAAAAACAATGTTATTGACAATATTTTTATGTTCCGGGTAAAGTACGGTTGTTCGGTTCGATACTGTTCCGTTAAACTGCTTAATTAATCCGTAAAGCGTCCTATATATATATATATATTTTTGTAACGTTTTTAATTTTCAACACTCAGGAAAGCATACCGGACTATTTAGTAACTTTTCTGTATACTATTAGTACGTTAACAAATACATGTAAGAATAACACAGAAATCAGAAAGCAGTTAAATGATTCCTCACAGTCGTCAAGCACTTTAATTATCATTAATAAATTGTACGGAATACATGGAATTTTGAGGGTTGTCACATTCTCCCCCTGTTAAGAGAATTTCGTCCCGAAATTTAGCGCGTGGTTACTGAGGAAGCTAGTTAAGTTGCGTTGTTTTACTGATTTTCCTGGGGTGTCACATCATCCCCCCGTTGATTTGGAATTTCGTCCCGAAATTCTGCTGTAGCTTCAGCCTCAGTAGTGGTTGCGTTTTTCTTAAACAGCTGGGGATACTTGAGTTTCATTTGGTCTTCTCGTTCCCAGGTATACTCTGGGCCATGACGGGCATTCCAACGAACTCGAACGAGAGGTATTCTGGTGCGCTTGAGAATTTTAACATCTCGATCCGTAATCTCTGCTAGTTCTTCGACGAATCGCAGCTGGTCATCGACAGTGAGTTCCTTGAGAGGAACTATGAGGGTCTCATCTGACAGACACTTCTTCAGATTCGACACATGGAATACGTCGTGAACTCCGCTGAGTTCTTCGGGTAGATTCAACCTATAGGCGACTTTGCCAATTTTCTCGATGATTTCAAACGGTCCGACATAACGCGGATTGAGCTTGCCTCGTTTGCCAAAACGAACTATGCCTTTCCAAGGCTAGACTTTGAGTAGCACTCGATCCCCAACCTGGAAATCAAGTGGTTTTCTTCCTTTATCAGCATGGCTTTTCTGACGGTCACGAACTGCCGCCATTCGCTGTCGTATCTGAGCGATTCTCTCGGTGGTATCTACCACAAGTTCTAGGCCAGTGATTTGGCTGTCACCAACTTCTGCCCAACAGAGAGGTGATCGGCATTTGCGTCCGTACAATGCCTCGAACAGAGCGGCCTGAATGCTGGTGTGGTAGCTGTTGTTATACGAAAACTCCACTAGCGGGAGGTGCTTTTCCCAGCCATTACCAAAATCGATTACACATGCCCTAAGCATGTCTTCAAGGGTTTGGATGGTGCGTTCAGATTGCCCATCCGTCTGTGGGTGATAAGCGGTGCTCATATCTAAACGTGAGCCAAAGGACTTGTGCATTGCTTGCCACGGTTCAGAAGTAAAACGCGCGTCACGATCATAAATGATGGAGGTTGGCACTCCGTGCCTTGACACTACTTCCTTTAGATAGATGTCTGCTAAGGTAGAAAACTTATCCGTTTCCTTGATTGCCAGAAAATGTGCAGACTTGGTCAGTCGATCTACGATCACCCAAATGGTATCGTTTCTGCGTTGAGATCTGGGTAGGCCAGTAACGAAATCCATGGAAATTTCCTCCCATTTCCATTTCGGGATCTCCGGTTGTTGAAGTAGGCATGATGGTTTCTGATATTCAGTCTTGACTCTCGCACAAGTCAAGCACTTACTGACATAGGTTGCTATGTGGGCTTTCATGCCAGGCCACCAATACGTGGTCTTTAGGTCGTGGTATATTTTATCCGAACCAGGATGTACCGAATAACGAGACTTGTGTGCTTCATCCATCACAAGCTCGCGTAGGTCTCCATAAAGTGGAATCCAGATGCGTCCGTTAACATAGTAGGCGCCGTCTTCCTTTTGTTCCAGCTGTTGCCTCGATCCTCGTAGGGACTCAGCCCTGATGTTTTCTGCTTTCAACGCTTCAACCTGAGCATCGCGAATCTGAGCGGGAAGGTTGGATTGGATGGTAAGCTGTAAAGCACGTACACGCTTGGGTATGGTATCCTTTCGACTGAAGGTTGGATTGGATGGTATGTTGTGCCCTATATCAGCGTCTATCATCACTGATAGTCTGCCATAGTCCATTAGTACACGCTCGTCCGACCGGCACGGTGTGAGGTTTGTTAAACCTAATGGCGCTATTAACTAATGACCCGCTCGCCATTGGCCTCGGCGATTAAGTCGATATAATGAAGAGGGACTTATTGATAGAGTTTTGTCTAGCTAGTTTTTAAGGTTGTTGTCCTACACCAGGAGGACGAACGTACGTATTCTGCACCAGGAGAATTCATAGGATTAATAATGGCATCCTATCTATGGAGAATGGCCGTACATATCTTCCCAAGGGGATATGTAGATTTAGTTTTAAATTCTTTAACCCATTCCCAAACCGCCGGGAATCCCATGCCTTGTAGAAAGTGTGAACTCACCTCGGTTTGCTCGGTTAGATTCTCAAATATAGCTAACAGTCAAGGTCGGTCAATCACGTCCTAATATGATTACCAGTTAGTCATTTAGTGATTTTTAAATAGAGCACAAAGTTCCTACACGTATCTATCACATAGCATGCATCACTTTAACGGTTTATGCCCATATAAGTTTCCCATCCATTCCCCACTCATAAACAAACATACGATAATGCACATAACACATATAACATGTTATATCATTCATGGATAACCTACCCGACATTTAGACATGCAATTTACAACTTATGTCATTTCAGCATGAATATTCAAAACCGGGCTGTTTTCGGACATTTTAATCAAATAGTTAACTTATTCCAAAAATTACCAAATTTTTATAGAATTTCTTAAACGTTCCAAATTTTATTGTGTAAAAATATCGGGGTCCAGTTCATTATTAATGTTTTATAAAAATTCATTTTCCCGACTGAACTTAGATTTATCTTTTTCTGACGACAGTCCACGGAATAATTTATTTAAAAATCGTTGTAAGTCCGATTTACGAAATTCCAGTGAGATAATTACAAATACATTGGTGGTCATCTACAGTACAAGTTTCATGATCTAACTCTACACAGAACTCAAGTTATGATAGAAAACAAAACGCATATTTTCGGCAGAAAAATGCAGCTCTAGCTGCTGTTAGAAAATGACGTTTTAAAAATAGTAAACGAAGTCCAAAAATTATGATTCTAGTGCCATTAGAACCGTATCTCATAATACATAACCCTAGACTTCAGAAAATACATTTCTCGTTAAGTTATAGTCTGGTTACAGCCAACTGAAGTTGGCTGTAAAAACCAGCCAGCATTTTGTTTCAGCTTTTAACTTTCTAGTGCATGTTCGATTGATTCCGTTAACATGTTTAGCGATTACAACAACATCAAACATCAATATTAACAAGTAACTCAGCAAGAAATCAGCAAGAATCATAACAACATCATTCTAACATCATTTCATCACTAGACTAGTTTATGTTCAAGACTTGTTTAAGGTTCTTTAGAGTTTCATGGATTCTCATCATCAAATAACTATTAACCACTTAAATAACATAAAGAATGAACGGATCTAAGTTCTTACCACTAGCTCAAGGCTAGGGAAGTTCGAGTGAAGAAATGTGGTGGTTAATAGCGAATGGAGAAGGTCCATCCACTTCCGAGAGCACCGAGCTTCGTTGTTGGACCTCTTACACCTTTGTATGTATGAGGAATGATTGAACAAGAGCTTGATGATGGTGGTAGTATGGTGAAAGGTGGCTACCGAGATGAAGAAGGAAGGGAGAGAAGTGTTGTTGTTTGAAGTGTGTTGAATGTGTAGGATGGTTCAAGACTGAAGGTCCTTCTTATAATCTCCCAACATGGTATTATCTAGTGGTCCTTGTGTCTCTTGATGATCCAACATAATCAAATAAACAAATTAAAGAAATCAAGAGGTGTCCCTCTTGTCTCCTAACCGGTTTGGGGGGGGGGGGGGTTGGTTTAGTTGAAATGTAATGGTTAGTGAAGTTCTAGTTGCAATCTAATGGCTAGTTAGTATGTTAAAGTGTGTTTATTATTATAAAGAGTGTTAGGGTGTTCGGGGACCCTAACTGGCTCAGAAAAGGAAAAACAATGTTATTGACAATATTTTTATGTTCCGGGTAAAGTACGGTTGTTCGGTTCGATACTGTTCCGTTAAACTGCTTAATTAATCCGTAAAGCGTCCTATATATATATATTTTTGTAACGTTTTTAATTTTCAACACTCAGGAAAGCATACCGGACTATTTAGTAACTTTTCTGTATACTATTAGTACGTTAACAAATACATGTAAGAATAACACAGAAATCAGAAAGCAGTTAAATGATTCCACACAGTCGTCAAGCACTTTAATTATCATTAATAAATTGTACGGAATACATGGAATTTTGAGGGTTGTCACATCATGCAATGCTCAAAACGGCTGAAGCATGAATGGGCAAAAAGGCTTTACCCATCCTAGCGATCAATGAAGGAGGCAACAAGAAGAGGCCCCACCCCGACTCTAAAGCAAACTATGCTAAAAGAAAGGGACACGTCAAGGGAAAGGGAAAGGGAAAAGCTAAAGCAGAACCCACCAAACCAAAAGAGAATAAGCAAAAGGTTGCTACAAATGACCCATGTTTTGAATGTGGTGAGATAGGACACTGGAAGAGAAATTGTCCAACCTATCTCAATGAGTTGAAAAACAAGAGGGGCGCAGGGCATACCTCAGGTACTATCTTTATGATACATGTTAAGCTTAATGTTATTTCTTCTAACACATGGGTACTAGATACCGGATGTGGAACTCATATTTGCAATTTGTTGCAGGGGTTTAAAAGAAATAGACATTACAAGAAGGGAGACGCTAGTCTCTTCATGGGCAACGGAGCAAAGGTTGAAGTCGAAGCTCAAGGAGACTACGTTTTAAAGGTTCCAAGTGGTTTGGAAGTGATTTTGAAGAATGTTTTCTATGCTCCTAGTTTGACGAGGAACATAATTATGTTTCCCTTTTAAGACAATGTGGTTTTAATTTCGATTTGTTAACCATGACATTTATGTTTCTATGCATAATGTGTTTTACTTTAAAGCTATGCCATTAAATGGAATTTATGAATTAGATCATGATAACATATCATATGATAGCTCAATGTACCAAGTAACCAACAAGAAACTCAAAATGGATTTAAGTGATTCCTATCTTTGGCATTGTCGCCTTGGACATATAAACAAGAATCGCATGCAAACACTTCAGAAAAATGGTCTTTTGAAAACGAATGAAGATGATTCATTTGATGTATGCGAATCTTGTTTACAAGGCAAAATGACCAAGACAACCTTTAGTGGAACATTTGAAAGGGCTAAAGACTTATTAGGTATCATACATTCGGATGTATGTGGTCCTTTTAAGCCGATGACTAGGAATGGTGAAAGATACTTCATTACCTTTACCGACGACTAAAGTCATTATGGTTATGTGTATTTACTAAGACACAAAGATGAGGCATTTGAAATGTTCAAAGACTTCAAGAGTGAAGTAGAAAATCAACTCAAGAAAACAATCAAAGTTCTTCGCACCGATAGAGGAGGTGAATACCTTAGTGGTGTTTTTCAAGATCATCTTAGGAGTTGTGGGATTCTCTCACAACTTACTCCGCCTGGAACACCACAACACAATGGTGTGTCCGAAAGGAGAAATCGAACTCTATTAGATATGGTTAGATCTATGATGGCTAGAAGCACATTACCTCTATCATTTTGGGGTTACGCTTTGCTTTTCGCAGTTCGTATACTAAATATGGCCCCAACTAAGAAAGTGGAAAAGACACCTTTTGAAATATGGCATGGAAACCCTCCATCATTCTCATTCTTAAGGGTATGGGGTTATGAAGCTTATGTTAAGCAATACACCCCAAATAAATTGGAAGTCCGATCCACTAAGTATATCTTTGTAGGATATCCTAAAGATGATATAGGATATTATTTCTACGATCCAACCGAGCAAAAGGTATTTGTTGCTCGGAAGGGTATGTTCTTAGAAGCTAAGTTCCTTATGGAAGGAACTAGTGATAGAACAGTGGAACTTGAAGAGGATCAAGAACCAGAAGATGATACACGTTTGGTTGATACTAGCGCTCAACAAGAGGTTGTTGAAAACGATCAAGAGGTTGATCAGTACAAACAAAATGTTCGCAGATCTGGTATAATTAGTAGTCCACCTGAAAGATATGGATTTTTCATCGATGAATGCTACGCGGTGGATTCAGATGAACCAACCACATACCATGATGCAATGTTAAAATCCGATTGTGATAAATGGCTTAAAGCCATGAACATAGAGATGCAATCCATGTATGACAACCAAATTTGGGAATTGGTTGTGCCACCTCTTAACTCCAAAGCAGTTGGAAGTAAGTGGGTTTTCAAGAAGAAAACTGATATGCATGGTAACTTGGATACTTATAAAGCAAGACTTGTAGCAAAAGGTTTCACTCAAACTCAAGGGATTGATTATGATGAGACCTTCTCGCCTGTGGCGATGCTAAAGTCAATCAGGATATTATTTGCCATAGCTGCATATTATGACTATGAGATCTGGCAATTGGATGTCAAAACAGCTTTTCTTAATGGATATCTTGATGAAGATGTCTATATGGTTCTGCCTGAAGTGTCACACCCCAACCGATGGCGGAGTCATCGGGGCATGGCACTGAGCGAAACAGATTGTCCAGAAGTATCCACAACAATCATCATAACTATTCAATTTAAATAATACGTCCAATACCGTATCTCAAATAGTCAAATAATTATTACAGACAAGCATCAAGACAAATATTATGTTTCGACAACTCAGATTTAAATAAGTAGCAATTGTTTATCTGCGTCTAGAGACCCCTAATTCGTTATCTACAGACAACTATTTGTTGGGCTCTAAAGCTTTATTCTAGCTTCCATTTCCTACCACACATGCATCCTAAGCACCTGTCACATACGTTAAAATAAAAGTCAATACATATAATGTAAGGTGAGCATACAAGTTTGATAATAGCATATAGAGTTTGAATTCGTTTACGCATAACCAGCACGTACACATAGTGAAATGAAGCACGTTAGTTATCGACATAGATCCATCGATACCAATGACTGCGGGTTGACTGCCTGAGGCAGTTCGCAATACATGATTACCACCGTAATCCATGCAAGTAAAAGATCCTTAACAACCCCCGTGTGAACGGGTGCTGAGTCCAAACTATAGTACTATCGTTGCTAAGGCAGGTAGACAGCATTCCATGTGTAAACATAACAAACAAGCATTCATGAGCCACGTATAACATGCAGTAACGGTTTGCGTTCAAATAGTTTGAGTAGTGTGATAGTTGCAGTTTGAATATTCGTAACATATGTAACACCCAAAAGTGCTTAAAGCAAAAAGGGTTCGAGTATACTCACAGTGATTTATGGATTGAAGGGAGCTCTTAGCGAATACGGTTAGCCTGAATAGGTTCGATAGCATAATGATAAGAGAAACGTAAAACAGGAAACAAGTGCTGGGGAGTCGGACAGCTGGTCGATCGGACGGTAGTTCGATCGGACGGCTGACCGTTCGGTTGGCAGTCCGGTCGGTTGGTAAGCCGATCGGATGGCTGTTCGCGTGGATTGTTTCTTCCTTTGAGAAGGATGTGTTTGCGTATGATGGCTTGTTCTTTGAAGTTTTCGTTGTAGCATTTTAAAAACATTGAAGTACCTTTGCCTTTCAGGTCGGTCGATCGGACGGCAGTTCGATCGGCCGGCAGCCCGATCGGTTAGGCATTTAACAGAATTTCAAGGTTTAGCCTTTGGATCGGACAAGTGTTCGATCGGACAGGCGTTTGATCGGACAGGTTTTCGATCGGTTGGCAAGTCAACAAGTCAAAACTTTAGTGAGTGTGATTCAGTGGATCGGATGGTTGGTCGATCGAATAGCACAACTCACCTGATCGGACGGCTGTTCGATCGGGTGGCACTTCTAGTGCATTAAACATGTTGAAAATTGATCAAGTGTTGAAGCATAGTATCTCATGATCCGAAGAGTAATCCGATCGGACAATAGTTCGATCGAACAACAGTCCGTTCAATACCATTCTTCAAAACAAGTTGTTTGTGTGGGACCATGTGCTAGCCGATCGGCTGGCAAGTCGATCGGCTGGTTTATCCGATCAGCTGGCTGTCCGTTTGGACAGCAGTCCGATCGGTCAGCATCCTGACCTGATCAGCCTTGCGTCTAACACCTTGGTCGTTTTGTTTGTTTGTCGTTTTATCGAGGTACTTTGACAGCGAGTAAAATCATTGATGCCTCGTTCTTACTTGGCCTCCCGGGTCGGACAGGAATCACCCAGATCCGGTCGGTGGTCTGTTCGGAACGAAGTTTAGCATTTAACCCGGAGTCGGTAAATCTCGGGAATGGAATCCAAATCCTGAGCCGTATAACCACCGAAGTGATTAGTAAACCGGCTCGGGTTCTGTTTCCACTGGTCCGAGTTAAAAGAGTTGAAGAAGGTTGGGAAATCCATCCTTCAATCCTTTTCACCATGTATATGTTTAGATCTAGGAAAGATCTTTGTTTGTTTATGTGGAAATCGGCTAGATCCAAGTCATTCTTGGTGGATTGAGGCCAAAACATGAAGTTCTTCAAGAACCCATGATGACATCATCCTAGAACACTTGGTTCTTGATGATTTCACGGTTAAAAGTTTAGATCCAAAAGGTAGAAAGGTGTAGGAGTGTGCATAGATCAAGAAAGTACAAGATTTAGGACGAAAACTTACCGGAATCGAGAGAAATCTGAGAAAAGGCGAGTTGAGCGTGCTGGTCGAACAGGGGTTCCCAAAAGTGGTAAAGAGTGATAATGACAGGGGTATTTATAGGAAGACAAAAGAGGAAAGGGCTAGCCGATCGGCTGGTACCTCGATCGGACAGCCTGTCCGATCGGACAGCAGTCCATTCGGCTGGCTGTTCGATCGGCTGGGAAGCCTGATCGATTGGTTGCACCTTTTTAGTGTTTCGCGCGACGCTTTCAGTTATTTCGATTTCGATTGCGAGCGGTTCGATTCGGTAGGGTTTCCTAGTCAAATTTCTTTCAGTCCCAACTACTTCGTGTCTTGCGTAATCTATTTTCCCACTATCTACCATGGTTCGATTGTGATTTGAGTTCGAGTTCGATAGCATTCGAGTTAGATTTCGAGTTCGATTGAGTTCGCTTGATTATCACCACACGGCATAAATAAACATGCACAGTTAACACGTAAGCCACACACACACGTATGAACAATAAGTACAACCACGTAGTTCGAGTTACGATTTGATGTCGATTCAATTAGCATAGCTTGATTATTGGTTGATTAACTTTATCGCATTGTTACTTCCTATAGTTCTCAGTCGTAGGTCGATTGAAATACGATTAATATTCATCGATTATTGTAATGAACGACACTTACTCCACATAATACAAATAAAATAAAGACATTTCTACCAGTTAAGTTGCGCGAATCGGTCGTTGACTTTTATCTTGACTTTGACTTTTACTTACGAAAACACGGGGTGTTACAGCCCCCTCTTGTTTAGGGAATTTCGTCCCGAAATTAAGCTGGAAGCCGTAACAAAGCCGTGAATCACGTGTGAGAACTTTTGTTTGGACCGATTTTGACTCTGAAACGATTGCGAACCGAACGTGTAACGTGTCATACGCAATCGTGACGGAGTTGAAAACCGGGATCTACAAGTGGTATCTGAGCAGGTTCTCGGTTGCGAAGGTCAAACGCACAGATTCGTACTATAATCGATGGTTCTACTGTTTGATATGAAATCATACAAAACACTAGAGTCCCAATACTACTTTCTCTCTCTAGCCTCACTCTTTGAACAACTGCGTGTACTTAGCCTCATATCGCTTTCGAGTTCCCAAGTGAACTCTGCGCCTCGTTTGCCTTTCCATCGGACCTTCACAATAGGAATGCGTGAGCGCGTGAGCGCCTGAGCTGCTTGGTTTGGCAATCCATGATTTCGACAGGCTTTTCCACGAAGTGTAATGTTTCGTTCACTTGTAGATCGTCTAGAGAGACATGCAAATCGTGGTCGGCGAGGCACTTTCGGAGGTTTGACACGTGGAAAGTCGGGTGGACATTACTAAGTTCCTCCGGTAATTCGAGTCTGTAGGCGACTTTTCCGATCCTTTCCAGAATCTTAAAAGGTCCAACATATCGAGGCGCGAGTTTCCCTTTCTTGCCGAATCGGACTACACCCTTCCAAGGTGATACCTTTAGGAGTACGTAGTCACCAACGCCAAATTCACGGGGCTTGCGCTTTTTATTGGCGTAGACTTTTTGTCGATCCCGAGCTTTCACTATATTGTCTCGAATTTGGAAGATTTTGTCTGTCGTTTCTTGTAATAGCTCAGGGCCGGTTAGTTGCGAGTGACCGATCTCGTGCCACACAATAGGCGATCGACATCTTCTTCCGTACAATGCCTCGAAAGGTGCCATCTCGATGCTAGAATGATAGCTGTTGTTATACGAGAATTCGACTAACGGCAGGTGTTTATCCCAATTACCACCGAAGTCTAGGACACACTCACGGAGCATGTCTTCAAGAGTACGGATCGTTCTTTCAGTCTGGCCGTCGGTTTGAGGGTGGAAAGCAGTACTTAGATTAAGCATTGTACCGAGTGCCGTTTGAAACGTTTCCCACAATCGTGAAGTAAACCGAGCGTCACGGTCAGAGATGATGTCACGAGGCGTCCCATGATTACAAATGATCTCGTCGGTGTAGATTCGGGCTAATCGTTCCACCTTGTAGTCTTCCCGTATAGGCAGAAAGTGAGCTGATTTAGTCAATCGGTCGACCACAACCCATATGCTGTCGTGACCTGATGACGTGGGTGGAAGCTTGGTTACGAAGTCCATAGCTATGCTCTCCCACTTCCACATGGGAATCGGTGGTTGTTCGAGCAAGCCAGAGGGTCTTTGATGTTCAGCCTTGATTCTAGCATAAGTTAGGCATCTTCCTACGTAGAGAGCGATATCCCTTTTCATACCCGGCCACCAGTACTTATAACGAAGATCCTGGTACATCTTGTCAGCACCGGGATGAATAGAATAGCGGGATTTATGGGCTTCGTCCATGATAATCTGTCGCAAATTGGTTCGCTTGGGAATCCAAATTCGGTCTAAAAAGTGAAATATCCCATTCGATTTGCTCACAAGCTGGGCTCCATCGTGGTAGATTCGTTCCTTCTTTAAAGTGCGTTCGTTGAAACACGCATGCTGGGCATCGCGGTTGAGAGTTTCGAGGTTGTGCTGGGCTTGAACATTACGAGTGCTAAGCAGGTAGCTCCGTCTGCTAAGTGCGTCGGCAACAACATTTGCTTTGCCTGGGTGATAACGAATCTCACAGTCATAATCGTTGAGAAGTTCTACCCATCGGCGTTGACGCATATTAAGTTCCTTCTGATTAAAGATATGCTGTAGGCTCCTATGATCGGTGAAGATCGTACACTTAGTACCATACATGTAGTGTCGCCAAATCTTTAATGCAAAAACAACCGCGCCTAGCTCGAGATCATGAGTTGTATAGTTCTTCTCGTGGATTTTGAGCTGACGAGATGCGTAAGCTATGACCTTGTCCCGTTGCATGAGGACACAACCGAGACCAAGGTTGGAAGCATCACAGTAGACAATGAAATCATTGTTTCCGTCGGGCAATGTGAGAACAGGAGCATTGCAAAGCATGTGTTTAAGGGTTCGAAAGGCAGACTCTTGTTTAGTTCCCCAAACAAAAGGCTGGTCTTTATGTGTAAGAGAGGTAAGTGGTACAGCAATCTTAGAGAATCCTTCGATGAAGCGGCGATAATAGCCCACTAGTCCGAGAAAGGAGCGGACTTCGGACGGATTCCTAGCTGTAACCCAACTCTTGACTGCTTCAATCTTCGCAGGATCAACGTGGATACCCTGACTATATACAATGTGACCCAGAAACTGAACCTCCCCCAACCAAAATTCACACTTGGAGAATTTGGCGTAGAGTTGGTTCCCCTGGAGTAACTCGAGAACCAAACATAGATGTTGCGCGTGTTCGGCTCTCGATTTGGAATAGATCAAGACATCGTCGATGAATACGATGACCAAACGGTCGAGATATGGTTTACACACGCGATTCATCAGATCCATGAAAACCGCTGGTGCGTTGGTTAGACCGAAAGGCATGACAACGAATTCGTAATGGCCGTAACGAGTTCGAAATGTGGTTTTGGGTATATCCTCCTCTTGAATGCGTAGTTGATGGTAACCTGAACGTAGATCGATCTTCGAAAAACACGTAGCGCCTTGTAGTTGATCAAACAAATCGTCAATACTAGGCAGAGGCTAGCGGTTCTTGATAGTCAACTTATTCAATTCCCGGTAGTCGATGCACATCCGGAACGACCCATCCTTCTTTTTGACGAAAAGGACTGGCGCGCCCCAGGGAGAGGTGCTCGAGCGAATGAAGCCTTTTTCAAGTAATTCCTGGAGTTGGGTTGAGAGTTTGCGCATTTCGGACGGCGCGAGTCGATAAGGAGCTTTGGCAATAGGATTAGCTCCAGGAATGAGGTCAATACGAAAGTCGATATCACGACTTGGCGGTAGTCCGGGAAGGTCCTCTGGAAAAACTTGAGGGAATTCTCGAACCACAGGAACGTCTTTCACTTCCTTCTTCTCTTTCTTTTCCTTCTCCGCTGCTACGACGTTAGCCAAGAAAGCTCTGTATTCCTTGCGGAGATGCTTGCTAGCTTGGAGGCATGACATAAGTTTGAGACCTTTCGAAGTAGTATCACCATAAACACACAATAAATCACCATTTGCGAGTGCAAAACGAATCATTTTGTCGAAGCACACAACTTCAGCATGGTTTTCTCGAAGAAAGTCCATGCCTACTATGACGTCGAAGCTTCCGAATTGCATCGGAATGAGATCAATTGGGAAGATGTGATTGTTGAGTTCAAGAGTACAATCACGGATAACGGTATTGACAGCGACGGTTCTTCCGGTAGCGACTTCAACATCGAATGCAGAGGAGAGTTGGGAACGTTTACGACTAAGGAGTTTCTCAAATTCGAGTGACACAAAGCAGTTATCGGCTCCAGTATCAAAGAAACATGAAGTATAAATACCATTCACAAGGAACGTACCATTGACCACGTTGTTGTCGGCCTGGGCTTGACGTACGTTGAGATTGAAAGTTCTGGCGCGTGCGGCCTGTTATTGCTGCTGCTGTTGCTGTTGCTGCTGTGGTTGCTGTTGCTGAGGCTCTTGTTTCACAACCCTGTTTGGGCACACGTTGGCGAAATGGTTCGGGTCGCCACATGAGAAGCAGGCTCTGGCTTTGACTGCGGGTGCCGGAGGGGCTTGCTGACCCTGTGGGGCAGTGAGTAGAGCTTGATTGACAGGAGCTTGACGAATACGGCAATTGGCAGTAAAGTGGCCGTATACATTGCAATGAGCACAGAAGCGGCATTGAATAGCAGTCGGGTGGTGGTAGGTGCAAGTAGGGCAGAGCGGGTGTGGCCCAGTGTATGCACGCTTTGCAGGCGGTGCATTGGCCACATGCGCCGCTACTTGACGCTGTTGGGCAGGTACGGTTTGAATCGGTGCAGCAGTAATCGCACAGTTCTTGTTGGTGGAGCTGTTCTTTCTCTTGTTCTTTCTCTTGTTGCTTGATGAGGTGGGTTCGGCAGTTGGTGCGGTAGCGGTAGCTTGATGTAGATGCTTGGAAGTCTTATCCCATACCCCAGCCTTAACCCGTTTGTCGTTGATCTCAGCGGCCAACAGATAAGTTTCCTCAATCGTTGTAGTCTTAGCTGCTTGCACGAAATCAGCAACGCAATCGGGCAAAGCTCGGATATACTTCTTGATGGTCATGTCGGGAGTCTTGACCTGGTCGGGATAGATAATGCTGAGCTGTTTGAAACGAGCAGTGAGACCAGCATTGTCACCATCCTTCTGCTGAATGTGCCAAAATTCATCTTCCAGCTTTTGACGTTCGTGAGGAGGGCAGAATTCCTATAGCATAACTTCCTTGAGCTCATCCCACGACAGACCGTAGGCTGCATCGTTCCCTCGCTTGTTCCTCTCGGCCATCCACCAGTCTAGAGCACGGGACTGAAAGACGCCGGTAGCATTCAGAGTTCGAAGGTCATCAGGGCAACCACTCTGTCGCAGAGTAACCTCGATAGAGTCAAACCAGTGAAATAGTGCAGAAGGACCTCCCTCGCCGGTGAATTCTTTTGGCCCACACGACTTAAATTGCTTGAAACTGAAAGGCCTTGTGGCAGTCTTAGGAGCTTCGGTTCTCGATTCCTCGGATGATTTGCTGGCATTCTCATAGACGTCACTCACGGCCTTTGCCACACTTTTAGCGATAATAGAAGCAAGGCGTTTGTCCCTCTTTTCCTGACGAGAGAGTGCATGACGGGATCCAGACGACGTGATCTGCAACAGACATCGTCACAGGACTCATCACATTGTATTCGAATCTCACCTCACACGTCTATTTCTTACTAAAGCTCAGGAACACGTATACTTACGTAAATACTTATCACGAATCACAAAATCACATAAGCACATGAAGCACATAGTCATTTAATTCCTAAACACGTAAAGCACAATAACAAGAAACACATACGCCTTAGTCACTAGAGGCATTCAGAAAACAGAAACCTATCATTCAAAGTCTGCGATTGCTCGTTATAGTAGTCGCGTTTAGCATATCGATTATGCGTAGTATATGCGTATCGTTACCCTAGGGTCGTCTAAGTTTCAGCGACTTGTCAGTGATGTGTAGTGTGTTGTGTGGGTAGCGAGAGGAAGAGGCATTAGATTGAAGCCAGTAGCATCTCAAAACGCTAACAAATAAACATAAAACACATAAATCTCATAAAATCGACGAGTCATCAGAGTCAACAGTTGTAGACTCAGAATCAAAGCACACAAAATTCGAGGTATAGATTGTCTGCGGCTAGTAGACTTCGACTATCCAAGGTGGTTCAATTATTCACAGGGGATCTGTTATGCACTTCCAACTTTCAGGATCATGCCTTGGCCTCGATTCTTGGGCGTTTGGCGTGAGTCCCGTTAGTTTTATTGTGACTACAGATCGTCTGTTGAGACCTTGGTGAGAGTTTTGTAAAATGCGCGGAACAAGTTGTCAAGGTTAGGGTTTCACCCCTGGCTTGACAACTTTGTCAGTGTTTTGATAAAATAGAGGAGATTATTCATCAAAATATGGATTTCACTCCCAGTCTGGCATAATTCTCCTCGTTTTAGTCAAAATACGAGTTGATTAGGTATCTTTAGTCGAGAGTTTGCGGTTTTCACACCTATTCCCGACCTTATTGCCCATTCATAGTTGAAAAATTGAGTGTAATGATAGTGTAGAATAAGCGAAAAGAGCGAGTGATAGTAGCGAGTTTATGCATATGCGCAAGTTGGTCTGTTGGTTCCTAACTATAGTCTAGGTCTCTAAGACTTTGACCCGGACTAGGTCGAGTCTTGCCTAATTCCCTATAGTTATGGCTCTGATACCAATCTGTCACACCCCAACCGATGGCGGAGTCATCGGGGCATGGCACTGAGCGAAACAGATTGTCCAGAAGTTTCCACAACAATCATCATAACTATTCAATTTAAATAATACGTCCCATACCGTATCTCAAACAGTCAAATAATTATTACAGACAAAGCATCAAGACAAATATTCTGTTCCGACAACTCAGATTTAAATAAGTAGCAATTGTTTATCTGCTTCTAGAGACCCCTAATTCGTTATCTACAGACAACTATTTGTTGGGCTCTAAAGCTTTATTCTAGCTTCCATTTCCTACAACACATGCATCCTAACCACCTGTCACATACGTTAAAATAAAAGTCAATACATATAATGTAATGTGAGCATACAAGTTTGATAATAGCATATAGAGTTTGAATTCGTTTACGCATAACCAGCACGTACACATAGTGAAATGAATTACGTTAGTTATCGACATAGATCCATCGATACCAATGACTGCGGGTTGACTGCCTGAGGCAGTTCGCAATACATGATTACCACCGTAATCCATGCAAGTAAAAGATCCTTAACAACCCCCGTGTGAACGGGTGCTGAGTCCAAACTATAGTACTATCGTTGCTAAGGCAGGTAGACAGCTTTCCATGTGTAAACATAACAAACAAGCATTCATGAGCCATGTATAACATGCAGTAACGGTTTGCGTTCAAATAGTTTGAGTAGTGTGATAGTTGCAGTTTGAATATTCGTAACGTATGTAACACCCAAAAGTGCTTAAAGCAAAAAGGGTTCGAGTATACTCACAGTGATTTATGGATTGAAGGGAGCGCTTAGCGAATACGGTTAGCCTGAATAGATTCGATAGCATAACGATAAGAGAAACGTAAAACAGGAAACAAGTGCTAGGGAGTCGGACAGCTGGTCGATCGGACGGCAGTTCGATCGAACGGCTGACCGTTCGGTTGGCAGTCCGGTCGGTTGGTAAGCCGATCAGATGGCTGTTCGAGTGGATTGTTTCTTCCTTTGAGAAGGATGTGTTTGCGTATGATGGCTTGTTCTTTGAAGTTTTCGTTGTAGCATTTTGAAAACATTGAAGTACCTTTGCCTTTCAGGTCGGTCGATCGGATGGCAGTTCGATCGGACGGCAGTTCGATCGGCCGGCAGCCCGATCGGTTAGGCATTCAACAGAATTTCAAGGTTTAGCCTTTGGATCGGACAGGTGTTCGATCGGACAGGCGTTCGATCGGACAGGTGTTCGATCGGTTGGCAAGTCAACAAGTCAAAACTTTAGTGAGTGTGATTCAGTGGATCGGATGGTTGGTCGATCGAATAGCACAACTGCTGTTCGATCGGACAGCAGGGCGTCACCTGATCGGACGGCTGTTCGATCGGGTGGCACTTCTAGTGCATTAAACATGTTGAAAATTGATCAAGTGTTGAAGCATAGTATCTCATGATCCGAAGAGTAATCCGATCGGATAATAGTTCGATCGAACAACGGTCCGTTCAATACCATTCTTCAAAACAAGTTGTTTGTGTGGGACCATGTGCTAGCCGATCGGCTGGCAAGTCGATCGGCTGGTTTATCCGATCGGCTGGCTGTCCGTTCGGACAGCAGTCCGATCGGTCAGCATCCTGACCTGATCAGCCTTGCGTCTAACACCTTGCTCGTTTTGTTTGTTTGTCGTTTTATCGAGGTACTTTGACAGCGAGTAAAATCATTGATGCCTCGTTCTTACTTGGCCTCCCGGGTCGGACAGGAATCACCCAGATCCGGTCGGTGGTCTGTTCGGAACGAAGTTTAGCATTTAACCTGGAGTCGGTAAATCTCGGGAATGGAATCCAAATCCTGAGCCGTATAACCACCGAAGTGATTAGTAAACCGGCTCGGGTTCCGTTTCCACTGGTCCGAGTGTAAAGAGTTGAAGAAGGTTGGGAAATCCATCCTTCAATCTTTTTCACCATGTATATGTTTAGATCTAGGAAAGATCTTTGTTTGTTTATGTGGAAATCGGCTAAATCCAAGTCATTCTTAGTGGATTGAGGCCAAAACATGAAGTTCTTCAAGAACCCATGATGACATCATCCTAGAACACTTGGTTCTTGATGATTTCACGGTTAAAAGTTTAGATCCAAAAGGTAGAAAGGTGTAGGAGTGTGCATAGATCAAGAAAGTACAAGATTTAGGACGAAAACTTACCGGAATCGAGAGAAATCTGAGAAAAGGCGAGTTGATCGTGCTGGTCGAACAGGGGTTCCCAAAAGTGGTAAAGGGTGATAATGACATGGGTATTTATAGGAAGACAAAAGAGGAAAGGGCTAGCCGATCGGCTGGCACCTCGATCGGACAGCCTGTCCGATCGGACAGCAGTCCGTTCGGCTGGCTGTTCGATCGGCTGGGAAGCCTGATCGATCGATTGCACCTTTTTAGTGTTTCGCGCGACGCTTTAGTTATTTCGATTTCGATTGCGAGCGGTTCGATTCGGTAGGGTTTCCTAGTCAAATTTCTTTCAGTCCCAACTACTTCGTGTCTTGCGTAATCTATTTTCCCAAGAACTCTAAGAGAGGTTTTGTACCTATTCAAAGGGGACAATATTGAATACATCTCAATGTCCAAGCTCAAAGGATGAGCAAGAGAAAATGAAAGGAATCCCATATGCGTCAGCTATAGGATCCATCATGTATGCAATGATATGCACCAGACCGGACGTCTCATGCGCCTTGAGCATGACGAGTAGATACCAGCAAAATCCAGGTAACAGTCATTGGAAGGCTGTTAAGTGCATATTAAAATACCTTAGAAGGACTAAGGATATGTTTTTAATATATGGATCTGGTGAAGAGGAACTCGTTGTAAAGGGTTACACGAATGCGAGTTTCCAAACCTATCGAAGTGATTCTCGATCGCAATCGGGGTATGTCTTCATTTTAAATGGAGGAGCAGTCTCTTGGAAAAGCTCAAAACAAGACGTGGTAGCATTGTCCACTACAGAATCAGAATACATCGCCGCTTCATTGGCAGCCCAGGAAGCTGTATGGTTGAAGAAATTCATAGCCTACCTAGGGGTGGTCCCTACCATTTAAGACCCCATAGAGATCTTTTGTGATAACGAGGGTGCGATTTCTCAAATCAAGGAACCTCGTGCGCACCAAAAGACTAGACATATCGAGCGGAGATTCAACTACATAAGGGATGAAGTTGAAAATGGAAAGATATGTATCCGCCAAGTTCACACCGATCAAAACATTGCTGATCCACTCACGAAGCTCCTTGACCGGGCAAAACATGAGGGTCATACATGTGCCTTAGGACTTCGATATTCTAGTGATTGGATTTGATCTATTTTGTATTTGGATATTGGAACAATTGTTAATATAACTCTTTTATGGTATTATGAGTTACGTTTCATTTTAGCATGTTTAAATCCATGAATAAGTTACTTATTCTAAATGTCCGTAGTTGATCATAATTGTGGGAACAAATATGAATGTAAGACTATTATGAACTTGGTTTGGTGGATATTCATTTAGTATGAATATACAGCAAAGTGTTGCTGTCAAAGTTCATAGATATTTGTGGGATACAAATATTGGACTGACTCGCTCTCAAATGTTACTGCATGGAATCATTTGTGATTGATCATAAGTAAATTTGAGTAAAGGAGAATATCATAGTATCCTCTGACCTGAGATACATATTGGGTCTTGATATTCACCAAGTATTATACCTTGACCTAGATCTTCGCTGTCTGTAATAAGGCAGTACATAATGTCACACCCCAAAAACGTCGTAGCGGAATATAAAACGTAGTGGTGACAGAAGTTGGTGCCCATTTATATCTTGTCGATCGATGCATTTAATTGTTGGACATTATAGTTTTATTTTAAACATAAGTTATTTAAACATTACGTTTTACGACATAACTACATATTTAAGTTGTCTTTGATCCTCACGGATCTTATTACATGCGTCCCAGAAAGTTTAAAAGTTGTCCAACATTTTCAAACAAACAACATGCATCATTCAAACACAAGATACGCCATGATTCCCGAAGCCAAACTCAAGTACCTGTAGAACACGTTAAAAATCAAGTGTCAACACAAAGGAAGGTGAGTTCACATATTCACATACAAACAATATTATTCCAAGGAAAACTTTCTGATTAGGTGTTTATTTGAAAATATCCATATAATTTTAGAAAGTCCATTTTACTTCCTTAATAAAATCCATGGGCCTTCCGTCGGTTCATCGATCCGACAACAGTGCTATTGCCCAGGTTTTGTATATTAAATTTATTGCGGCAATTTTCAGACTCGTATGTTAGCTAGACAATACGAACTATATATTAACCATGCAGGGATAATCAAAGCTAGACAATAAACATAATTTAAATTCATCGTTTGACTTGACACGGGGCGACCGGTCACGATGGGGTTGTCAACCCGATAGATCTACCAACAATTCCTCACGTGCAATACTTAAATGATTAAACGACATCATGGGCGCAGGGTCCTCTTGAAGAACAATATGATGTCTGCCTCATGTACAATATATATATCCTACTAATATGACAATTTAATACACGATGTTGTACGAATCCCTTGAATCTCCATCATTCGAGACCCAGGTCGGCATCCGTCCAACTTTACGGTCTTGTTTCGCCTAGGAAATACCGTAACATCCCAATTTCCAACATTCATTCATCAAAAACATTTTTACTTCGAAACGTGTGACTGATCAAATTTCATATATTTTCAACGAAAATATATCTTTTATATTAAAAGGTATGTTTTATTTCAAAAACATTATTAAACCCTTTTATTGACGTGTTCTACCCCCAAAATATATACAAAGCAGTAAAAAGAGGGGTTTAGTGACACTCACCTTTGGGTGCGTATTTTAATAGCGCAATCCCAGAGATTAATCTTCTACACGTCCTAATATAGGAACGATTCTAAATCAATATACATAACACAAAAAATCTTAAGTTTCTCCGTTTCTTAGAATTATCACATAACTTTGAGATTTTCTCGAAAAGTTATCATTTTTATTATGTTGGCATGTCTATATATATATATATATATATATATATATATATATATTATGATTTTGCGACTTGAACGATTTTATTGGTGACAATTATTGTGTAAATCCGTTAACTCTCCTGTTTATACGCAATATATCTACAGTTTGCGCGTCGTAATATATATACATAAACGTTCATATAATTTAACACCGAGACACGTGAAACCTTGTTAACTTATCTATTTTGTCATTTTTAAAGCAAATATGTCACACCCTGGCTTTGCGGAAGCGTGGATTTATTTGGTGTGACTTCTTAATACCATAGCAACAATCATAACAATGCTATATGATAAAAACATGAGATATTCATTTATTAATAAAGTTTAGAAAAATCCCATTTTTCAACAGTCACAAAATAAGTTACAAACCTTAACTTGATTTAATTGAGTTTATGAAGACTTAGCAAAAGACTTTAAACAATACTAGGTTTAGGGATATGTAACCCGTCCAGGAAGAGGTTACACCTACTAAACCCTGGATGACTTCTTTATTCAAACGCAGCTTGAAAATACGTGCATATCGTGCCAGATCCGTTAGTTTCCTGAAATACATGTAGTTTGAAAAGTCAACATAAAGTTGAGCGAGTTCATGTGTAAGTGAGTATGTAAAACCTTTAAAGTACGTCCCAATGTAAAAATGTTTAAGTACGTCCCGATGTAAAAATGTTTAAGTACGTCCCGATGTAAAAATGTCCCTGGTATGTATCAATAAGGAAAAAGAGATCACCATTGGGTTGCAAAGCCAATGATATGTGTGAAGTGATGCAGGAAGACTCAACCCTAGCGGATTTGTGCGTCGGGCACTTAGTCACCACCTGGTCCACCCTGCGGACTCAGGAGTGGGGCTCGCTACACCCAAATAGATCTATCACTAATGTCCCTCTGTCCTACAACGAGGATTAATGGCCTTTAGTTCCACCTACCCACTCACATGATCTGTACGTCCTAACCCTCCTTAAGCTAACCATACCGTGTATAAAAATGTCCTTAATAATTGTAACATGTATTTCACCCCCGAAGTATAAAAACTGAAAGCAATTAAGAGAAAAGGGGGACATGAACTCACCGTAGTGCGTCTCTAACTAGTAATCTCCCAGTCAACCTGTTGTGCGACGACCTACACGTACTAACTTCTATTAGACGGACGGCCGTGCCTTAGCTTCAGGTTTAAGTTTTTGGGGGAAATAGTTAGACAACTATTTCGTATTTTACACTTCTTAATTATATAATAATCGTATTCCTTCCCAAGGATGGGGGTTTTAAATATGTGCGCGTTTTATAATTCCGAAAATATATTTTTAAGTCTCACTTGAAAATATATTTTACTTCACTTGTCTAAAACGTTCTGTTTCCAAAATATACATATTTTTCCCAAAAATATTATATTTTACTTCATACAATTTTCCAAAATAATACTTTATCAAAATACCCAATTAAGAGTATTTTCCGAAAATACGCAAGTTACATTTTAGAGTTCGCGTTGTAATAACAATACCGGCGTAACTTAAATATTTATTCGTGAGGGCGTTGGTATTATTTTGGAGTCGTATTTTCATGATATTCCCAAGTAGTATTATTTTTATTCTCAAAATAATATATCTCTAGTTTACAAAATAATTACGTAAGCACACAAACGTTTTATTATGGAATATATATTCTCAATATATATTTAACAAGTTTCATTTACGAAAATCTACCTCCGACACTTGGTTATTTTGTAATAAGAATCATGACGAAATTTATATTTTGGAAAACAAGTTAAAAATATATTTATAACACTTGTCACCAAAAACATTTCTAAGTGTTATATTTTCTGGAAAAATTTCGCCAGAGTTTCCTCTGTAAACGGAGGCATCCACGCTTACTAGCGTATCATTTTCTTTTGTAAAATCATTCAATCAGTTCTCAATTAACCATCCCGACATTCAGACATGCAGAACACTACTTATATCGTTTCAGTTTCAAAACATAAAACTAGGCTGTTTTCGGGTAATTTATTAAAATAGTTATCTTATTCCAAAAATTCCCAAACTTTTACAGAGTATCTTATACGTTCCAAAAATTATTTTGTAAAAATATCAGGGTCCAAATCATCACCAATATTTTATAGAAAATCATTTTCCGGACCGAAATCAGATTTATCTTTTTCTGACCACAGTCCGTGGAATAATTTATTTAAAATCCCTCGTAAGTCAGATTTATGAAATTCTGGTGGGATAATTACAAATACATCGGTGGTCAGCTACAGTAAAAATTTCGTGATCTAACTCTACACAGAATTTAAGTTATAACTGAAAATATAACACTCATTTTCTACTGTAATAATTCAGCTTTAGTTGCTGTTAGAAAATGACACTTTAAAAATAGTAAACGAAGTCCAAAAATTATGATTCCAGTGCCATTAGAACCGTATTTCATAGTACATATATCTAGACCTCAGAAAACACATTTTTCATTTAGTTGAGGACCTGTTACAGCCAGTTAAAGTCGGCTGAAAGTGCGGATCAGCTTGCTGTTTGAAGGTTAAATGTTACTAAAACGCACCCATACGTTCGCCAACCTTTCTAATATGATTAAAATCAGATCATGAGTCTGTTACAGCAGATTATGGTTTGTTTATTTCAGATTTATCATGATTTATACCACTCGTTTCTTTTTAACCAACTAGTTCATCATACTTTCAAGTCTTTTAGTTTTGATCTTTAGTGTTCCCGATTTTTATCCGTTAAACCTCTTATTAACCACTTTAAATAAGAACAAGAGAGTGTTTAGAAGCACTTACAACTAGCACAAGGCTAGGGAAGATCAAAGGCATAAAAGTGGTGGATAAAAGAAAACAAGAGCGGTCCTTGAATGATACCTTGAACCTTTGTATATGTAGGAAATGGTGGAACAAGATTTGAATGATGGTTAGATGGTGGTGGTGTGGTGGAGCCGTAGGTAAGAAAGAAAGAGGAGAGGAAGTGAGTTGGTTGATGATGTTTGTGAAGTGAAGATGGTTACCTTAGGTGTATACTTATAAACCACTAATCACCCTTTACCCAACATACATTATGTCTAGTAGATGTCCAACATGAATCAATAAAATAATCAAACAAATGGGAGTGTGGGTGAGCTTACGGCTGAACACAAAGAGGGAAAGAAAGAAATTTTTGTGATGTCTTTTGGTGATTGAAAGTGGTTACCCACTAAGCATTATTATAATTCATCCTTCACTATTATCCATTGTATTACATGTATGGAAGATATTAGACAACTTGGAATAATATAATCAAATTTGTAAGGGTGGTGTCCCCTAAGGGGAACCGTTCGGTTGCAAGGGGGGGGGGGGTTAATAGTTTGGATTTCAACTAACTAGTTAAGTATTAGTTAGTTAATTAGGAAATTAAATTAAGTTACTAGTGTGTAGTGTTTTGTAACAGGTGTTAGGGTATTCGGGGACCCTAACTGGCTCAGAAAAGGAAAAACAATGTCAATGTCAATATTTTTATGTTCCGGGTATAGTCCGGTTGTTCGGTTGGATATTAATCCGTTAAAGTGCTAAATAAGCATTTAAAGTGCCGTTAATATTTGTTTTAGTGACACGATGAATTCCCGACACTTTGGAAAGTGTCTAGTATTATTTTCCCATGTTTTTGCACTTTACTAGTTAGCTTAAATGCTGAATTTTATATAAAAGTGCAGGAATTTGTAACTAGAGCATGTTTTAGGCACATCCGGTCACTATAACTATCGCCTAGTGACGCAGTTCTACCGTCCTCACCTCCCTACACTCCCTACTAGTGTGGTAATCTATTCCCGGCTCATACTGGCCTTAGAGACAGTGCCTATCTGATGCTGGCTATGTCAGCACGTTTACTGGGTTATCCGTTCATTGTGCTACTGTGCTTTTGTGCATCAAGGTTGTCACTGATGTTTGTGTGTAAATAATGGAGTGACAGTAATAAAGTATGATGCATGTATGTGTATGTATCAGAATTCAAGTAGCAGTTTAATCGCAACTGTAAGCAAGCACAGTAATTAATCATTAATTAAATATTAATTAATTCGTACGGATACCTGATTTGGTGAGGGTTGTCACATTCTCCCCCCGTTAAAGAAATTTCATCCTCGAAATTTGTACTACCCTACTCCTTATGGTTAAGTTACACACGTATGTATATGAATAATATCGAAGTAGGTAATCATCAAATCGAAACAAACATTGCTCACATTTGGTGAGTCCAAGAATATATACCAACCCGAATCCTAGGGTTAAAAGGTGTGTGCTTTTAGCATTAGTTGTCAAGGTACAAGACGTACTTGACGTATAATCTAGTGTAAACCAGCTAGCAGGGGTTCCACAAAAGTGGAGTTTTGACTAATAATATTTTTAAACGATCGGTTGCAATATGCAAACGAGTTTTCACAAACCATAGCACCCGCTATATGAACTCAAAAGCAGCAACTCAACGTAATAGTAAAATGATCTGTCAACTCCTGAATAAATGTCTAGTAAGGTTTAGTGTGTTGACATTTTTGAATGGTGAAGATACACCGAATGGAATACAAGCGAATCTGGTGTATTGTTGTCTTGATTTGTAGTTGCATCAGAAATGTTTAAATGATAAATCAAACAAAAGTATGTGTGATCTCGTGTAAAACGGTTACATGGTTAGCACAAGCTACAAGTTTATGATGACACCACAAGGTGTCGTAATGGCATTATCCAATAATAGTGGTGACTGAACAAGTTCACCGCGTTTGAAATCAAATGGAAGTGTACTGAAACAATCTGAAGATTTGATTTATACCATGTTATAGAGTTTCCAATTAAATATGGAACATCAAAGGACCACTGTTTCCAATCGAAGATGAAAAGTAATAAGTATCGCAAGGCATTTGATTGACAACGAAAGAATCGCTAGGAGGTACATTGTGCTTATGAAATGAATATATGTACCATTGCCTTAACACAAAATTGTGTAGAGACCGCTTTGATCGTGAAGATCCAAAATGGATTGTTAACAACTAAATAGGGAATTAAATCCGTGTACGAAGTAAGTAACCAAATTAGCGCAAGCTTCGATTTTGTGAAAATATCACCGCAAGGTATCGAAGCAAATCAAACGTTTTAGTGGAGTCGTAGACCAACCAAATTTACTACGACTCGAAATGAAAGAATCTCTGCAAAAATAGTTGAATATGATGCTCCCAATACATCATATAGCGTTTCAAGTTAAACCTGTGAACTGGATAAGTTCAAGCAATTGAACTTGGTTTCAACGAAACCCGACGATGTATGTATCAACAAGGAATTCTTGGCATGGTAGCAAAATAAACCATGAATGTAACTTGAAAGAAAGCGGTTTCAAGAAAGTGTGTTGGCTTTGGTAACAAAAGAGCCAACAATAACAATAATGTAGGTTACCCGAATCAGGAATCAGTAATTAGGTTTGGCCAAATAATATGTAAATTCCCATGAAGTGTTTGTTCAAAACGAAATCACATGCGTAGCAAATGATGTATGTGTGTCATGAAAGTTTCCGAGTACTGAAACAATGAGTGCTTGCTAAAATGAAGAAATAACCAAGTATCGAAACAAATGTGTGTTCGCTCTCAACGAAGAAAACTTGTGTGATGCAACTACCATTAAGGGGAGTAGAGAGGCAAGCATCTACTCGTCAGAAGTAAAAGAAATCCAAGTATTCTCTGTTGGGTCAACGGAACTGGCATATGCGCCATGTTAATGATGGTTGATTGAGTTGACAGATATGGTTCCTAAATAAAAACCTTTACGAGTTTGGACCTGGGTTCCCAAGGTCCTAAATATATGTTTTCTAAATCCTCCAGATTTCGCGTCCCGTGTGGATCCGATTTGTACATTGTGTAGGAAGCACCGTTTTTGTGTACGTCTAAGAACTAATCATTGTCCCACAATTTTCACCGGTAAACTTTCTTTTTGAATTCACTGTTAACGACGCTCGATTGTCGACCAGTCGTGTAATAGTAGTTGGGTCCTCACAGTCAGTTATGTAAGGAGTTCGTTAGTCCTCAGCAAGAGCCACCGACTCTGGTTGGCTAGTTTGTCCGACTTCCGATCATGTGAAAGTCATCGTCCTTTTTCTTGATGAGTGGAACTGAGGTTACCCAAAAGGGAACTTTGGTCTGTTATCTTCCTTCTCTATTTACTACTGAAACTACACTGTCAATCCTTGTATCTCCGAAAATGTAAGTCGCTACGGTGCATCGACTACAGGTGCGGTGCCTGGAATTAAATCGATGCGAGATTCGACTAATCGTTGAGGAGACGATTCCGGCAAGTCTTCGAGGAAGACTTCAGGGTATACTCCGATCACGGGGGTATCGTTAAGTTTTAGTTCTTCGGCTCCCTTGTCCCCGACATGAGCCAGGAAACAACACATCCTTCCTACAACAACTTTCGTGCCTTAAGTAATTCGTGATCGGTGGTGGCGTATCCTGCTTCGTGAGTCACGATCGTTCCTTCATTCGTCATCGAGGTGCGGATATCAACCTTCGCTCGATCACTTGCCAACTAATACATCCAATTACCACGTTGAAGCTTCCCAACTCAACTGGCAATAGATCTAGCGTAAACTTACGCTCTCCGGGTTCTATCGTGCCGATTCCAGTTACTGCGTTAGCTTCCACTAGCTTCCCCTAAGCTAGTTCTAATGGGTACTGGAATATCTACTTACTCGCTACTTAAACCAATTATGCTTTCGTACTCTAGAAGTGCGAATTGTAAAATTTGTAATAGTATTTGGCAATACAGATGCATAATATTGAGTAATATGGGACGTACCGATATCCATGCTTGGATCCCTGGCATGTCTCCCTAGCTCCGGTGGGGAGCTCTCATCCTTGCGCCTGATTGTTTTTAGGGCAATATCTTCTTAAATGCTTTTTGCTTCCACAGTTTAAACATCCTCGAGCACGTTTCTGTTTATCACTCATTCTGCCTCGACAATTATCATTGTTGTTGTCCCCTTCGTGATTCTCACTACCGTCTTGGCCCCCATTACTATGTTCAGTATTTTGCCAACAAGTTTCCTTGACATGTCCCACCTTGCCACAGTTACCACAATTTCCTTATTTGCATCGCCCGACATGATAACGTAAACAATTGTCACACTTAGGTAGGATACCCTTGTAATCTTTTCCCTTCTTGGCCTTCTTCTTGTTACTTACCCAAGTAACCATCTTGAAATTTGCGAGCTTTCTCTTGTTATTCCCAGATGCCTCTATAGCAGTCTCCTTTTTCTCCTCCGCAGTGGAAAATTCTCCTCGTCTAAGATGCTTCCTTGAGTGTTATGCTTATGTTGATAGCCTCGGTGATCGTTGAAGGTTTTGATGTTGTTACCAGGCTTAGAATCTGAGGTGCCAATCCCCTTATGAACTGTTCAATCCTCTTAAACTCTGGTGCCCCCAGGAGTAAGGCAACTTGTGATAATTCGTTAAATCTCTGCACATACTCCGCTATCTTTGGTCCTTCCATTTTCAAGTTCCACAGTTCTGTTTCCAACTTCTGGACTTCTGCCCTCGGGCAATGTAACATCCCGAAATTTCAAAACTTTATACTAGAATTATAAAGTGTATAATAAACAAGAATAAACTAACTAGGATAAATAACCCAGTTAGTTTGAAGTCTTGTGGTAACATAGGAATGAGTTAAAAAGCCAAAGATATAAACTAAATAAGAGTGGAGGGGCCTAGGTTGTCAAAATTGAAACTTAAATTACTAATAATTAGTAAAATAAAGACCAAACACTCCATTTTGGAGTTCCTGGTCGATCAAGAAACCACAGGGGCGACACCCACACCTTCACAACCCTAAATTCTACTAAACTCTCAAATTGAAGGCTCAAATCATGTCGTAATCGAAATCTGAACATAGAATCGTGATCTCCTCGTCAAGGAGGTCATAAGGTATGTCAAATTAGGTTGTCTTGATACAACTCAAATTCTTGCATGTGATTGAAATCTAAGGTTTAGCTTGATTATGTGTTGTAAAACATGAAATTGGAAGTAATATGAAGTCTAGGGACAAACACTAGATGATTTCTTGTCAAAATCTTGCATGTTAGTTGTAAGGATCAAAATCACTATAGTGGGTGATTAGTAAGTCAATAGAACTCGATGAACACTAGGATTAAGACTCTTGTTCTAGTGAAAACTGAAATTGTGAGATAATCTCTGAAATTGTTGATGTTAAAATGTGTATAAATTGTCTAATTGAAGTTAATTTGAGTGATAATTTCAAGTTATGAACTTGGTTTAGATCATGTAGAAATCCGACCCGCAAGGTGTTTGATAAAACGCCTAAATGAGGGTTAAAATGTTAAAGATTTCTAAAAACGCTGATTTGCATATGTTATGAATTAATGCGTTAAAGCGTATGAAAGAGTTCTAATCTTGATATGAATTGAACTCTTTAGGCAAGGAATCCGGAACGTCGAGTGGACACGCCGGAGGTGATACTTGCGGAAAAGGTGTGCTTTAAAGGTGCGTGGCTTTAGTCCCGTTAAATTATGCTTAAATGCTTTGGTTTGATATGTAATTGATGTTGTAGTGTAAAGGATGCGTTTGATGTGTCGTTAAAGTGACGAAGTACACTCGACCATTAAACGGGTCAAAATAAGGACTTGGAATTTAGTTTGGCATGTCAACAAAGTGATAGTTTTCACTAAATAGCCAAACGGGTCAAAAGATGCTTTTATAAAAAGAATCATGAGAATAGAGACTTGAAAGTCTCATATTTCGTTAAGTGGTGGATTGTACCACGCTATTAAATTGGTTGTATTAATTTTAAGACTAAGAACCCGGGATATCGGGTCAAACAATAGAAGCTCTATGAAAGTGTCGTTTGAAACGGAATGCTAGAATTCCGAAGAAACAAGTAATTAGTCCTAAGGGAACGCAAAGCCATGGAATGGCGCGAATACACCAAATATATGAGCCCGGGAATTTGGGTAATTATGTCCAAAAGGTTTTAAGAATGGAGATGAGGTGCTATGCATTTTCACTAATGGGTTGGATAATTGAGACAAGGAAATTGTGAACCGATTGTCGGTATCTCAGTTTCCGCGATGTAAAATTTACATGGTTGAATCCATAATTTTATTATGGACTCATAGGAAAAAGAATCGGCTAAAACAGACAAGCTAGTAAAAAGTTATGATCTTTAAAAGTTGGAAAATAATTAAAGGGCAAGAATGCAGAGTCCACCGTAAATTACGGTTCCACCGTAATTTACGGTGGAGATTAAAATGATACGGTGAGAAGCCCCTGTTTTACGGCAGAACCAGGGACATCCCAGGTCCACCGTAACTTACGGTGACACCGTAAGTTACGGTGGAACCCAGAAAAATCATAATTTGTTTGTTACTTTGTGTTGTTAGAATCCATTTATACGTAATGAATTAATGTCAAAACTAATGTATTTAGTGTTTGAACCTAGGTATGGATGAGTTTCTCCCGGATGGTGATCAAGTATGTTGTCAAGAACCGAACACGCATTTTGAAGCTTCCGCACTAAATATAACTATGTCTAGAACTTTATTATGTTGTAAATGCTTTTGTTAATCATGTTTTAAATCCCTTAAACTAGTGGTTAGTTTACTAGCAAGGGTTAACTTTTAACTTGTTATGCACTATTGTACAATGTTTTGGTATTACAACAAGTATGTATGGTCCTTAAAACATGTAAAAGTTTTTGTAAACTCTGATTTGTACCTTAATTAATATAATTATTAATTATATTCCGTTCAAATATTAAGGGTGTTACAGGAAATATCTCTTACGCATCAGATCTTTTAGTTCGTCCCACGTCATAGCATACGCAGCGGTCTCGCCCATTGTCCGAACTTGATGGTTCCACCATGACAGAGCCTCATCCACCAATAGTCCAGTTATATACTTGACTTGATGTTCGGGGTCACATTTGCTTAATCATAAAACAGAATCTGTCTTTTCAACCCAGCGCACGAAGGCTAAGGCACCCCCAGTGCCGTCGAACTCTCGAGGTCTGTGCTCCAAGAACTGCTTGTAGGTGCAGCCGTTGGGGGGGTTATTTCCTGAGGTACCTCCGCTGCCATCGGAGCGACGGGCCTCGTACCGTGCGATGGCCTGTAAGAGGCGCTCTTGCATTTCTGCCTCTGTTGTCGGTAAAGGGTTGTTGTTATCGGTGTTCCCTTGAGTCGACATCTTCCTAGAAGAAGGTCGGTTAGGTCAGGTCTAATTTGCTTCGTGCGTGCAGTTGGTTGTTTAGTGGTCATAACTACATACACATAACAGGTTACCATACCAACCAATCAAATAATAGTATAATCATAGTATGACCAAGTAATTCGGTAATTATGTTTAATGAGAGCGTAGCAAGTAAGCATGTAGTATTGTAATTATAGCACACACACATAGATCAATGAGGTGCTTAGCGAAGACATAGCGGCTGAGCTCTCGTTGGTCATTGGTCACAAAATATTGTTGCGTGTTTAAAGATGATCGGGCTTTCATTATCCTCCGGCCACAATCACCGTGTCTTACAAAATGCATCACATCAGAAGGGACACAGGGTCACCCTACCCTTGTCCAACAAGTATATTAGTGAATCAAAATTACGTAGTCAGAAGTGGTCCTCAAAAGTCTCCGCAATCCCGGCTTATCATTAGTGTCTTTACCCAAGTGTAATGCAATCCGCATAATCCAGAAACCAACTATACTGGTGACTGAGGTGGAGGAGGATAGAAAAGTAACTGTTAACATGCGTGAGTCCCTCCTCGAGCTCGTATATACATTGAAGTAATTATTTGTTCTACCGTTCGATAGCAAAGAGATGAGCATCAGAATCCCGCGAATGGTGAAACAGCAAAGGTCAAGAGCACAAGAGGAATCTTGATGTATGTGACGAATCAACGTATGCTGGTGATAGACAGGGTGGAGGACGTGGTGTTTTACATAAACTTTTCAGACAATATGCTGTCTTGTGATGTAGACACTTAACTCATGTTTTCGGTTATGTAATGTTTTGTATTTGAAGTTGCCAATTGTGGCGTCAGCTCAAGCTCCAACATTCTGCGACCCGTATCCTCAACTGTGGTTGATGTTACTGGAACACTTATCCTGTGTACAGCCTCCATAATGAGAGGGATGGCAAGGGTCTAAAATCAGTATAGCGTGTTATAAGATCCATCAAAGTAGTTCGTTCGGCGTTGTAGAGGTGAATGTAGCGAAGGATGCGACCTGTGCAGTTGGGAAAATGCTGTTGTAGCAGATGAATCGTTTTGCAGGTGTTGACCTGAAGTACCTTCCCGGGGTGCGGTTATATTCTGAAAGAAAGCTATAGGCACCTTGGCGCAAATGGAAGTCGGTCTTCATAGGGAAAAGGAGCAATGTCATCGGTTGCGGGTGTAAGAACAAACATCTCAACAAATGAGGAGATTGCCTGATGCAGGTAGATATAAGGGGTGCAATGTTCGGCAGACCAAAAAGAAACAGAATTATGATCACGTAAAGGTGTAGGTTCAGCAGGCGCAACATCAAGCTAACCCAAAAGGTGTAGAAGCTAGCTCAAGAGCAGGCTCTGGGTCATGTAACGGTGTGGTGTCTCGAGCAGGTGATAGAGTAGCAGTCATGTCATCGTCGTCTTGGGTCAGTAGTAGAATGCTGTAATCCAGCTGTTTGTAAGGTTGCAGGTATCACAGACTCAAAGGAGTCTGAATGCATGCTAGATCAGATGATGGCTTGTTAACAGGGGTCTCAAGAAGTGTAGTTAGTAACAGTGTCTTCGTCTAATTTTCTATCGTCATGGGCGTCGCCAGGAGGACCATCAATAAGCATGCCAACGTAGTCATATATTGTTTGTCGAGTAACCATCCTTCGGAAGGGATGTCCACAAGAGGCGCATTGTCTAGGATCGGATCCATAGTGTGCTCACCATCGGGATGACCAGTGATGAAGTGGTCATGGATCGAAACAAGAGTGACCGAAGGGTTCTTGTCAGAGAAGCCATCAGCAAGGGTAAAGTATTACCAGAATCTGGTAGCGCGGATTGTTGGAAGTCGTCCTCGTCCTTGGTCGGCATATCAGGATCACTCTTAGTGTCTGCCGTAAATGCCTCTGGCGCAGATGTAGTCTCATCATCTGTGGCGGCTGTAGGGTTATCAATGTCTGATAACTCGCCTTCTAAGTATTGCGACGTGTGTGCCGGTTCATAATAGTCGTGGTACGTATACCCATAGTAGTTATTAACCATTTGTGTATGCAAACATTCACCACATGTGCACGCATATCAATAATCATCAATTAAGCAGTAACAATGTAAGCACGTAATCATCCTAGTCTTCCCCAGACTATCCTCTCAGCCTCTCAGACTGAACTTCCTAGTCTCTCCGACTAAAATCTCCCAATCTCTCAGATTGAATTCTCAGTCTCTCAGACTAAAATCTCCCAGTCTCTCAGACTAATCTCCTGGTCTCCCCGACCTAATTCCTGGTCTCCCCGACCTAATTTTTCCTGGTCTCCCGACCTAATTTCTCCTGGTCTCCCGACCTAATTCCTCCCCAGTCTCCCCGACTGGACTCCCTCAGTCTCCCCGACTGAGCTATAAATTTAAATTTGGGAATGTGTATTTATGCCTTTTTGTTTGTAAAAAGGTTTGTTCCCTGGATCTGGACGTATAGTGTATGCAATGTAAAAGTGTTTGAAAACATTTTCGTGAGAGCCCTGATGATCATAGTCTAGACTCGAGAAAGAATCCTAGTTCGCTATGATCGAGGCTCTGATACCAAGCTGTCACACCCTGGCTTTGCGGAAGCGTGGATTTATTTGGTGTGACTTCTTAATACCATAGCAACAATCATAACAATGCTATATGATAAAAACATGAGATATTCATTTATTAATAAAGTTTAGAAAAATCCCATTTTTCAACAGTCACAAAATAAGTTACAAACCTTAACTTGATTTAATTGAGTTTATGTAGACTTAGCAAAAGACTTTAAACAATACTAGGTTTAGGGATATGTAACCCGTCCAGGAAGAGGTTACACCTACTAAACCCTGGATGACTTCTTTATTCAAACGCAGCTTGAAAATACGTGCATATCGTGCCAGATCCGTTAGTTTCCTGAAATACATGTAGTTTGAAAAGTCAACATAAAGTTGAGCGAGTTCATGTGTAAGTGAGTATGTAAAACCTTTAAAGTACGTCCCAATGTAAAAATGTTTAAGTACGTCCCGATGTAAAAATGTTTAAGTACTTCCCGATGTAAAAATGTTTAAGTACGTCCCGATGTAAAAATGTCCCTGGTATGTATCAATAAGGAAAAAGAGATCACCATTGGGTTGCAAAGCCAATGATATGTGTGAAGTGATGCAGGAAGACTCAACCCTAGCGGATTTGTGCGTCGGGCACTTAGTCACCACCTGGTCCACCCTGCGGACTCAGGAGTGGGGCTCGCTACACCCAAATAGATCTATCACTAATGTCCCTCGGTCCTACAATGAGGATTAACGGCCTTTAGTTCCACCTACCCACTCACATGATCTGTACGTCCTAACCCTCCTTAAGCTAACCATACCGTGTATAAAAATGTCCTTAATAATTGTAGCATGTATTTCACCCCCGAAGTATAAAAACTGAAAGCAGTTAAGAGAAAAGGGGGACATGAACTCACCGTAGTGCATCTCTAACTAGTAATCTCCCAGTCAACCTGTTGTGCGACGACCTACACGTACTAACTTCTATTAGACGGACGACCGTGCCTTAGCTTCAGGTTTAAGTTTTTGGGGGAAATAGTTAGACAACTATTTCGTATTTTACACTTCTTAATTATATAATAATCGTATTCCTTCCCAAGGATGGGGGTTTTAAATATGTGCGCGTTTTATAATTCCGAAAATATATTTTTAAGTCTCACTTGAAAATATATTTTACTTCACTTGTCTAAAATGTTCTGTTTCCAAAATATACATATTTTTCCCAAAAATATTATATTTTACTTCATACAATTTTCCAAAATAATACTTTATCAAAATACACAATTAAGAGTATTTTCCGAAAATACGCAAGTTACATTTTAGAGTTCGCGTTGTAATAACAATACCGGCGTAACTTAAATATTTATTCGTGAGGGCGTTGGTATTATTTTAGAGTCGTATTTTCATGATATTCCCAAGTAGTATTATTTTTATTCTCAAAATAATATATCTCTAGTTTACAAAATAATTACGTAAGCACACAAACGTTTTATTATAGAATATATATTCTCAATATATATTTAACAAGTTTCATTTACGAAAATCTACCTCCGACACTTGGTTATTTTGTAATAAGAATCATGACGAAATTTATATTTTGGAAAACAAGTTAAAAATATATTTATAACACTTGTCACCAAAAACATTTCTAAGTGTTATATTTTCTGGAAAAATTTCTCCAGAGTTTCCTCCGTAAACGGAGGTGTCCACGCTTACTAGCGTATCATTTTCTTTTGTAAAATCATTCAATCAGTTCTCAATTAACCATCCCGACATTCAGACATGCAGAACACTACTTATATCGTTTCAGTTTCAAAACACAAAACTGGGCTGTTTTCGGGTAATTTATTAAAATAGTTATCTTATTCCAAAAATTCCCAAACTTTTACAAAGTGTCTTATACATTCCAAAAATTATTGTGTAAAAATATCCGTGTCCAAATCATCACCAATATTTTATAGAAAATCATTTTCCAGACCGAAATCAGATTTATCTTTTTCTGACCACAGTCCGCGGAATAATTTATTTAAAATTCCTCGTAAGTCCGATTTATGAAATTCCAATGGGATAATTACAAATATCGGTGGTCAGCTACAGTAAAAATTTCGTGATCTAACTCTACACATAATTTAAGTTATAACTGAGAATATAACACTCATTTTCTGCTGTAATAATTCAGCTTTAGTTGCTGTTAGAAAACGACACTTTAAAAATAGTAAACGAAGTCCAAAAATTATGATTCCAGTGCCATTAGAACCATATTTCATAGTACATATATCTAGACCTCAGAAAACACATTTTTCGTTTAGTTGAGGACCTGTTACAGCCAGTTAAAGTCGGCTGAAAGTGCGGATCAGCTTGCTGTTTGAAGGTTAAATGTTACTAAAACGCACCCATACGTTCGCCAACCTTTCTAATATGATTAAAATCAGATCATGAGTCTGTTACAGCAGATTATGGTTTGTTTATTTCAGATTTATCATGATTTATACCACTCGTTTCTTTTTAACCAACTAGTTCATCATACTTTCAAGTCTTTTAGTTTTGATCTTTAGTGTTCTCGAGTTTTATCCGTTAAACCTCTTATTAACCACTTTAAATAAGAACAAGAGAGTGTTTAGAAGCACTTACAACTAGCACAAGGCTAGGGAAGATCAAAGGCGTAAAAGTGGTGGATAAAAGAAAACAAGAGCGGTCCTTGAACTTTCGAGAGCACCGGGTTTGCTTGAATGATACCTTGCACCTTTGTATATGTAGGAAATGGTGGAACAAGATTTGAATGATGGTTAGATGGTGGTGGTGTGGTGGAGCCGTAGGTAAGAAAGAAAGAGGAGAGGAAGTGAGTTGGTTGATGATGTTTGTGAAGTGAAGATGGTTACCTTAGGTGTATACTTATAAACCACTAATCACCCTTTACCCAACATACATTATGTCTAGTAGATGTCCAACATGAATCAATAAAATAATCAAACCAATGGGAGTGTGGGTGAGCTTACGGCCGAACACAAAGAGGGAAAGAAAGAAATTTTTGTGATGTCTTTTGGTGATTGAAAGTGGTTACCCACTAAGCATTATTATAATTCATCCTTCACTATCATCCATTGTATTACATGTATGGAAGATATTAGACAACTTGGAATAATATAATCAAATTTGTAAGGGTGGTGTCCCCTAAGGGGAACCGTTCGGTTGCAAGGGGGGCGGGTTAATAGTTTGGATTTCAACTAACTAGTTAAGTATTAGTTAGTTAATTAGGAAATTAAATTAAGTTACTAGTGTGTAGTGTTTTGTAACAGGTGTTAGGGTATTCGGGGACCCTAACTGGCTCAGAAAAGGAAAAACAATGTCAATGTCAATATTTTTATGTTCCGGGTATAGTCCGGTTGTTCGGTTGGATATTAATCCGTTAAAGTGCTAAATAAGCATTTAAAGTGCCGTTAATATTTGTTTTAGTGACACGATGAATTCCCGACACTTTGGAAAGTGTCTAGTATTATTTTCCCATGTTTTTGCACTTTACTAGTTAGCTTAAATGCTGAATTTTATATAAAAGTGTAGGAATTTGTAACTAGAGCATGTTTTAGGCACATCCGGTCACTATAATTATCGCCTAGTGACGCAGTTCTACCGTCCTCACCTCCCTACACTCCCTACTAGTGTGGTAATCTATTCCCGGCTCATACTGGCCTCAGAGACAGTGCCTGTCTGATGCTGGCTATGTCAGCACGTTTACTGGGTTATCCGTTCATTGTGCTACTGTGCTTTTGTGCATCAAGGTTGTCACTGATGTTTGTGTGTAAATAATGGAGTGACAGTAATAAAGTATGATGCATGTATGTGTATGTATCAGAATTCAAGTAGCAGTTTAATCGCAACTGTAAGCAAGCACAGTAATTAATCATTAATTAAATATTAATTAATTCGTACGGATACCTGATTTGGTGAGGGTTGTCACAAAATATACATAAAAAATCTCATAAGTACCAAAATTTATGCTCGACAAACAAGTTACACATTTAACGCGATTTTCACTGTTTCTACCGCACAACACGTACAAGCATACATGCGTAAGCTAGATTTCTAACATCATGTTAAAAACTTAACATATTTTCATATTCTTATGTTTAAATCACTTAACACATTTTGCCACATAAATTTTACCCAAAATTTTTCCCACACTAGTGTACATTGAAAAATGCGTATTTTAGCGATTCGGTAACGTTTTCGGGCGTCGGAAGTCACGTATGACCAACCAAACACCAAGTAAACTTACAATTAGTTAAAATACTTATTTTTAAACTAAAAACATCAGTTTATTTACTGAACTAAATCAGTTTTACAAAAATCACTCGAAAAGCCGATTTTTGATCGTTTTAACGCATAGTTTTGCGTTAAACGTTACTATAACCATCCCAACTCGAAACGATTTGATATTTTAACATAATACATGTTATTTACTTATTTAAATAGTGGTTATAATCAGATTAGTGTAGTTTTTATTTAAGTCACATAAATCATGCGATTTCACGTGTTTTACAACCTTTAATGCACCAAGTACAACATGCAAAGATAGCAAACATTATGACAAAGTTATATGTCACTAAACACTTTAAAATAACTTTATTTTAGTGTTTATAATCTGTCCAAAACTGATTTTTATTAAATCATACTCAAATCACCTTTTTATAAACATTTATCTCCATGCATGATCTAGTTAGTACCTCTAGTATAACCATATCATAACATCTTCATCCAACGTGACCTTAAATGCATCAAAGACCATATTTATGTCATGTTCTTCTAAATCAAAAAATATTCATTTCATCATTATTAAATCATTTTCACATAAATGCAAACATTCCTTCTTTTATTTACATATGACAAAACTTTGTGTATGCATTTACATATATATATACATACATATACGACACACACATATACATACATGTGTAAACTTCCAAAACTTTACTTTTTAACACATCTATTTCAAATCATGGAACCTTTTTGAGAACTTTCTTTTATGACACCTTTACAACACATGCATGTAATCATCTTTCAAAATCAAATCAAGTAAGAATCATTTAACAAAATCAAAACACAACAAGATACACACACACTCATAAACTTTCGGCCATATATACATACATATACACACTCACTTTTCTTTGATTTAAATCTCATTCTTTGTTAAATACAAGTTTTGTGATTTATTCCAAGTTCAAGAGAAACCATCTAACATCTCCATCATCACTATAAATCAAGAACATGATTTAAAAACAAGTTTATACCTTCAAGATTTTTAGATGGGTTTTTGAGAATAGATGATGATGTGAAGGTTGTTCTTGCTTGAAATCACTTCCAAACACCCTTTTTAGCTTGAATTCACCTTGGAAAGCTCTTGATTCTTCATGGAAATGGTTTAAAAATTTTGAATGTGTGTGTTAGATGGGTGTTCGGCTAAGATGTACAAGAGAGAGAGTGAGAATGAAATGGTGAAGGGTTTCTTGGGTTTTTGAAAGATTATGGAAGATTTTGGGGGGATTAATCATCACCTTGGCCTTCCCCATGTACACACATGTCATGAGAGAGGAGAGAGAACCTTCTAATCAGCCGCCACCTCTCATGTATATACACACTACTCATATACACATATATGTAATTTAGTGTAAAAACAGGTATTTTACTGGATACCGGGTATTTTATCTAGCGTTTTAATCCTGTTTTAGTGCGTTTTAAATTCTGTTTATCATTCTATAAAATAATCACTCAAAATTATTACTGAATTAATTACCAGTTGCCTTGACTGGCTGCGTTGACAGTATTTTTTTTAATTCGCGCAGTACGCGCTCAAAC
The DNA here is from genome assembly GCA_030545235.1 of Helianthus tuberosus. Lineage (NCBI taxonomy): Eukaryota > Viridiplantae > Streptophyta > Magnoliopsida > Asterales > Asteraceae > Helianthus > Helianthus tuberosus. Next base: position 77,140 of record JARYGA010057918.1, read on the forward strand.
TCGAAAAATAGAGTTTCTTAGCGTTTTAAATTATTTTTCCACACGGATATGATTAAAATTATTATTCTAATCATAACAGATTATTTTTAAAATTTTAACACTAATCGGGTGGTCACCGACGTTCGTTTCGTATTTTTACCGTTACGCGATAAGTGTTTATCTTACCGTTGCCAACATAATTTTTATCAAAATTTAATTTTATCAACACATTAAATTTCACATATAAACATCATAACCTGTCAATTACAGCCCGGTTACCTATTCACAACACGTGTTACAATTGTACGGTACGGCCTGAAAAGCCGGGTGTCACAGTCTCCCCCTGTTTAGGAAATTTCGTCCCCGAAATTTTACTCTACAGGTTTTTTTTTCGCACTAAGTAAGAATAACAAAAACGAATCTAATGAATATAGTCATATCGTTTCTGCGAGAAACTTGGACTCTTACGAAGAATCCTCGTAGACTTATATTACACACACCCTCGATTCCTAAACTCACATCTCAACGTTCTCTATCCTCTCTAGGGCTCAACAGTTTCAAGCACTTAATCAGGAAGATTAAGTCAAAGTTTCACCAGCTCAGGTATCCACCGGTAACACAACCTATAAATCACAGATATTACTAAAATGCTGAAACCGCCTCTCCGGTTAGTAACATAACTCCTCTAACTATACGCACTGCTTCTAAGATGCTTCGATAAACCTCCGTTTATCTCCCAAATAAATCTCTACAAAGAGCAAAATCAGTGTATTATTCATTACACACTTCTTCGACTGCATCCAAATAGTACATCATGTACACCACTCAATTCTGATGGTAGCTTGAGCCCATATGCGACTGATCCAACTCAAGATGGGCTCTCGAAAGGACCAAGTCAATGTGGCTCAGCTTTTCTTTCCTCTGCTAAACCTAATAGCATCTCTCTCAAAATAACTCCTTTAACAGAACTAAATCTTCAATTTAGATTCGCAATAGTCTCCTTCAATTGTCCATATAATTCTTCTGTTGATCAATTGGCTACTTTTAAACTTCCCTCGATCTAGGAAAATCCTGTCGCTGGTTTCCTAGATAAATTAAGGTCTGGTTAATTATTCTTTGTCACGTTAGCTCCACGAAGGGTCGATCAACGCTTCCATCCATGCAAAGCTTCAAACTGAGCAACCTAAATACTAGCACGTTAATTATTGTTATAAGATAGCTCTGCCGAGGGCATGTGAGTATCTTAACTTCTTTTTAAGTCCATTTTACACGCTTCCAATCTCAGGCTAATCTATAAGCATACCTTCATCATCCCTTCCAATTTCCATAGTTACTTCAAACGTTACTCATGATTCTCTTTGGTTCATGTATAGAAAAGCATGTCGTCGATGAATATTATCACGAATTCACCCGATTAGGGTTTCCATACCCTATTCATGAGATTTATGAATATAAATGGCACATTAATCAAATCAAGGGCATGACTAATATCTCGTAATGGCCATATCGCGTTTGAAAAGCAGTCCTCGGAATTTCTTTGTAGCAACCTTCAACTGATAATATCCCGGTCGTAGATCGATCTTCGTGTAGCAGCTGAGTCCCGGTAGCTGGATTGAACAAATTGTCAATCCTCGGTAATAGGGTACCGGTTCTTGATAGTCAACTTGCTCGGCTCTCTGAAATCCTCACATATCCTGAAGGATTCAACCTTCTTTCTCCCAACAAAGCAGATGCATCTTAAGGTGAAAAGCTCGATCAAATGAAACCCTTGTCCAAAAGCTCTTAAAACTATCTCGACATTTCTATCATTTCAAGTGGTGCTTAATCTATAAGGAGATTGTGCAATTGGGTGCAGCACCATGAGCCAGATCGATTCGAAATTCGATCCATCTCGCAGGGGAGGTCCAGGTAAGTCTTTTTAGGAAGACTTCCGGACAGTTGCGATTGATAGAAATCTCTCCGACGTTCCTACATTCGGTTTCCGCATCCATCACATTCACTAAAAACGCAGGATAGCCCTTTCGCAACAACTCAAGCATCCACACAACACTGACAACTCTCGATTATCAACACTCAACACTCGACTCGGTCGACTTCCGCGAACAACTTCCGCACTCGATAGTCCCCACTTCATCCTCAGAAAGTGAATTCATTCTTGCGTCTTTGTCAAAGCTTCTCAGCTCCACTGAAAATAAACCAATCTCTAGAACTCCAATCGCCTAACTAAATACTATAACCGCGAATGACGTCGCTAGTTTCTATCAATTTACCAACTATTAGTTCTATCAGGCACTTTATACTTAGCTTACTTGTAGGTGAACACAAAAATGGTTCATAGTTTTTCGAACTAAACTCAAGTCAGCTTTGGTATTATAAGTATGAACATAGATTGGCTTTTGATGTGAAACATACCGGTAACAGTAGCAGGACTCTCACTTGCCTTCTCGATACTTGCCCCAACGGAATTGCTCTTAACATCCCGTCCTTTCAATTTCGGGCATTCCCTTTTGTAGTGTCCTTGCTCCCCACATGCGAAGCATCCTTCGAGCACAATTCCATCCAACGTACTTGTGACACCTGTGTCACTTCAACCATCAAGCAAATACCAAACCAATGAAATATTTTATTTCATACTTGGGATTTGTATAAATATGTGTATCATTTGCACATATCAATTCTTGTTCGATTTCGGGCTCTAAATCGCTTTCTGGAAGGTTATACGTGCACTGATGCGTAAATATAACCAGTTTAATTCAAAAAACACTACGGAACAGTGACATAGGCTTAACATACCTTAAATAACCTTTACATAACTTAGAAATAAGTTTTGGAAGGTTTGGTGTGCCGAAATCAAGTTTATTCGCTTACAGGGACTAAATTCGACAAACTACGAAAGTATGCCGATTCGTACTGCAACGGACATTCCAGAACTTGACCATAAGTTAAACATACCCTAAATATCCTTTACATAGCTTACAAATAGGCTTTGAGGGGTTCGGTGTGCTAAAATAAACTTTTTGGTCATTCAGGGACTAAAAGCGTCAAAAAGTGCATAAGTTTGCATTCACGCGCATAACTTACATTATGAATACATCCGGACATCCAAAAATTTATGTAATCATTAAAATATTTTATTTTAGTGATTGGCATGAGAAAAATCCATTCGTCGCGTAATTTGGATTGTTTTTCGCGTTCGTTCGTGTTTCATCGTAATTAACCGAATAACGTGATCGTACGACCAAATGAACCGACATCCGACACATTTTTGAGCATATTTCATGTCCCCTATGCTTAGGAAACATTGTAGAGCCTTGAAAATTGCTTAACGGGCCTTAAACGCATCAAAAAGGGCCTTATATACATGCAGGGACCAAAACTGCAATTATTAAAACTTGTTGCTGAACTGGGGATCTCAGACGGCCAGCGTAAGCCCCCACTTGAACCTTACGCAGCTGGTGTAAACATGTCAGACCTGCAAAAATGAATTTCCAGCTATTTACAGCCTGTTACAACCATTTCCAGCTCTTGCAAATGGTTTTGAGGATCCTATGGGCTGGTTTTAGGGTGCCCAAGGTATTAGAAATCAGGGGGCACAATTGGACGGCCTAGATCGAAGCAAATTTTTCAAGAAACGATCCTAACGGTCTTGGTTTTCCTATCAATACCCACACCCTTTTCACTCAAAACTCACACCTTGATCTGATTGCTCTCTAAGTTGAAGTGATTTGACTTCATACCTGAGAATAATCGGGTCAAACTTTCGTTCTTGGACCTTTTGTAAGTATTCTTTCGTTCTTTTACGCATTTTAGCGTGAAAGTCAAACTTTGTTTGACTTTCTACATTGACCAGTTTATGGTCAACACGAAGTTCGTTTGAACTTCATAACGTGAGCGTAATCATGATGGTTTTAGTCTCTTGTGACTATACCTACTGATTACCACGTTATTTAGGCATAGTGACGAGTCGTAGTTTCGGCCAAAATGCGTATTCTTGCGTATTTTGTAACCAAACTACTTTTGGGTATCAAGACCCTTTGTTTTGATACCAAACCTGTTTTCAAAAAAAGTCGATGATGAATGATAATGGATTCTTAAAAAATACCCTAATTCTCTCTCACTAGCATGGCGATTTTCTTCTTCTTCGTTCTCAAGATTTTTTCGTGATTGAATGTATAACAGTCTGTCATTAGTTGTTGATCTTCAATCTTCTATAACGAACTTGTTAGCATGCTTTTTGTATGTATAACAATCTGTGATTAGGGGTTGTTTTTCAATCATCTATAACGAACTAGTTAGCATTCTTGAGTCGATCTAATCTAGGGTTTTTTCTTTGTCGCCGCCTGTTTTCTTGTGAGCTCTTCGTTCATGGGATAGGTTTTGCTAGTTTTAGGGTTTCTGTTTTCTTCGCTTTCAGTGTTATTTGGGTTTCGGGTCTTCTAGGGTTTCTTGTGCATGGTTGTTTGCTGTTTGTTCTAAGGAGAGAGTTGTCGTTTTTCTGCATGGATGCGTTTAAGTCTGCTGCTGAGGTTGCTGCGGGAGATCGTAGTAAACCTCCAATACAGGTTAAGGGTATCGCTAGTCGCATAGTTAACATTGATGGCAATCCGTTGCTCCCTAGGCGTGGTATTGTTACTGAACTTAAAAAGATAAACATTATTGATGAGCTCTCTAAGATAACTACTCCAGTAACAACGGGATCTTCAGAGAGTGGGAAAGATGGTCTAGAAAATTCTGGTAATGGGAAAGACGTTCAAGATGGGGTCACGAGTGACACGTTTGTGAATGATAATATTCCCAAACCTAAAACATATGCGGATTCACTCCGAGTTAATAAGTCAGTGAAGCTGAATTTCCGTTCTCTCGCGAGTGAAAAGGCACATGAGGGATGTGATGTTGTTCTTCCTAGAGAATCTGTCCGGGTTGCTCGGGATAAGATGGCAAACACGCTTTATGGTTACTTTCTGGGGGATCGTGTTGCGTATCCTGTAGTGGAGTATTTTGTGCGGAACAACTGGAAGAAATATGGTATTCAAAAGTCGATGATGAATGATAATGGATTCTTTTTTTTCAAGTTCTCAAACGAGGAAGGTATGATGAATGTTTTGAAGGACGGGCCATGGATTATTAGGTCACAACCGTTATTTCTAAATGTTTGGAGCCCGACTTCTAAGTTGGAAAAAAAGGGTGTCAAAAAGGTGCAAATATGGGTAAAAATCCATGATGTCCCGATTGCTGCTTACACGGAGGATGGGCTTAGTTTGATTGCAACTACAATTGGTGAGCCGAAAGCTATGGATTCTTATACGTCAGCGATGTGCATGGATATGTGGGGACGTAGTAGTTATGCTAGAGCCTTAATAGAGGTGTCCGCGGATAAGCAACTTAGGGAGCAGATCACGTTAGCAATACCAGAACCGGAGGGGGAGGGGTTTATTAAGGAGTCGATGTCGGTTGAGTACGAATGGAACCCGCTGCGTTGTGCTCACTGTTGTGTTTTTGGTCACTCTGATGATCATTGTCCGGAACAGCCGAAGATCCAGACAAGTGCACGGAATGTTATTAAGAATGGCAAGAAACCGGTGGTGGACGAGGAGGGGTACACAGGGGTTTATGGTAAAAAGGCTGCCAGGAAATCTGGATTCACGATTAACAAGCCAAAGCAAAAATTTGAATATAGGCCCGTCGTAACTAAGAAGACTCAAGAGAAAGGGAGTGGGGCTCGTGAGCCGATAGTCAAAACAGCTAACCAGTTTGATGCTCTTAATGATCCAATTGTTTTTGAGGATGGGGAGAGTAGTAAGGCTGGTAATGCTCGAGTTAATGTGGAGGACGAGGTAGTGGATGAGGTTTATTCTGAGGGGGATGGGTACGAGTTGGATGAGTTCTTGAGGCAAGATTCGTTTAAAAATGATAAAAAAGGGGCAAGCACTCCTTCTTCATTAGTTATTAATGGTTAACATCGCCTCTTGGAATATTCGAGGTTTGAACCGCCCTATTAAGCAAGCTGAGGTTCGTCATAATATCAAAGAGTTTAAGTTAAGTTTGTGTGCTGTTCTTGAAACCCATGTTGATCCGAGTAATCTCTCTAATATATGCAAGTCGGTGTTTCGTTCGTGGCATTGGTCTTCTAATGGGGCTCGATGTAATAAAGGTGCAAGAATTATTGTGGGTTGGAATCCCTATGTTTTTGACGTTATGGTGCTATCGCAGACGGACCAGGTTATGCACTTGCAATTGTTTTTTAAACAGGAGAAAAAAATGATGTTTTGTTCGATTATCTATGCTGCAAATTATTATATTTCTCGTAGAGATTTATGGAGCCAGCTCTCGTTACATAAAGCTTTGGTCCGTGATGCTCCTTGGGCCATTCTTGGTGATTTTAACTCTGCTCTGAATTTGGAGGATAAATCTATGGGCTGTTCTTCTGTTTCGGCTAGTATAAGGGAGTTTCAGGATTGTATTGCTGATATAGAGATGATGGACGTGAATCGTTCGGGCATTCACTTTACTTGGAGCCAAAAGCCAAGGAAGGGGATTGGGTTAATGAAAAAAATCGATAGAATCATGGGAAATTCGCAGTTCATTACTATGTTTCCGAATGCTGTGGCGTTGTTTCATCCAGCTAGGTTATCGGATCATTGTTCGTGTGTCTTGAAAATTCAGGAGCCTGGGAATCTAAAGCACAAGTCGTTCAAATTTGCTAATTTCTTGGTTCATAAGCCGGAGTTTCTAGACATCGTTAAGCGAGGGTGGGATACGTGTATTAATGGGGTGTTTCAATTTTCGGTAGCTAAGAAGCTTAGGAGGTTAAAGACCCCTCTTCGAGTCTTACTGTTTCAACAAGGTAATTTGCACAATAAAGTTCAAGACTTGCGTGTTAAGTTGGATGGGATTCAGCGTAGTATTGATAATGATCCGTCTTCTTTGTTTCTTCGAGAAGAGGAAATTAATACTCGACGTGATTATCAGGAAGCTCTTTTAGATGAAGAGCGTTTTTTGAAACAAAAATCTAAAGTGGATTGGTTGGCGGCTGGAGACATGAACTCCGCGTTTTTTCACTCGTCTCTTAAAAATAAAGTTCATCAGAGCCGTATAAATGTCATTCGGGATACTAGCGGCAACGTTTTTGAGGAAGATTTGGTTCAAGTAGCGTTTGTTAATCACTATGCGAAATTTTTGGGTGGTTCTGAAGACTCGTCTCTTATGCCAGCTCCAGACTTATTCACCAAGTCATTGGATTTGAATGCAGCGGCTCATATGGTCCGACCGGTCACTTCTGAGGAGGTTAAGAAGGCAATGTTTTCTATTGGTTCAGATAAAGCTCCGGCCCTGATGGTTTCACAGCAGGTTTCTTTAAGGGTGCCTGGCCTATTGTCGGTTGTGAAGTGACGAAGGCGGTTATTGATTTTTTCACTACCGGTAAGCTTCTTCGTGAGTTAAATCATACGCTTATAGTGTTGCTTCCTAAGTCATCTTCCCCGACAATGGTTACTGATTATCGTCCTATTGCTTGTTGCAATGTTTTTTTATAAATGCATTAGCAAGATTATAGCTGATAGAATTAAAGTGGTTTTGGATGATCTTGTTAGTTTAAACCAATCAGCTTTCGTGCCTGGTCGAAAAATCTCTGATAATATTCTGTTAACTCAAGAGTTGATGCATAATTATCATCGGAACATCGGCCCTCCTAAATGTGCTTTCAAAGTTGATATTCAGAAGGCTTATGACACTGTTGATTGGAAGTTTCTCAAAAGTATTTTACTCGGGTTTGGGTTTCATCATAATATGGTTCACTGGATTATGCTTTGTGTCTCCACTACTACGTTCTCGATTTGTGTTAATGGGGAGGTGCATGGTTATTTTAAGGGTAGACGTGGGCTTAGACAGGGTGACCCAGTTTCTCCTTACTTATTCACCCTAGTTATGGAAGTTCTAACGGCCATTCTAAATCATGCGGGAAGGATTGACTCTTCTTTTAAATTTCATAACAAGTGTGAGCGCCAACAAATTATCAATCTTTGTTTCGCGGATGATTTGTTTATTTTTTCGAAAGGTGAGATTGCTTCGGCTAGATGCATTATGAAGTCGCTTGATTCTTTTGCTAAAATGTCTGGCTTGTTTCCAAGTGTTCAGAAGAGTACGGTTTATTTTTCGAATGTTCCATCTTATGTGAAGACCGCGATTTTGAATCTTATGCCATTTAACGAAGGTTGTTTGCCGGTGAAGTATTTGGGGGTGCCTCTTATATCCTCGAGGCTTCTTTATAAAGACTGTCAAATCTTGGTGGAGAAACTGGAAAAACGTATTATGCATTGGAGGAATAAGTTACTTTCGTTTGCAGGCAGGTTGCAACTTATTGTCTCTGTTTTGGCTTCGTTACATATCTACTGGTCGTCAGTTTTTATGTTGCCGAACCGTGTGATCGTTAACTTGGAGGCTTTGATGCGGAATTTTTTATGGTCCCAGGATAGTGCTTTTCAGAAAGGTCGTGCTAAAGTTTCGTGGAAAACGGTTTGTGTCCCTAAACATGAGGGTGGTTTAGGAATTCGTCGGATAGGAGACGTCAATATTGCTCTTATGGCTACGCATATTTGGAGTATTCTTACGAACCGTCGTTCTATGTGGGTTCAGTGGGTTCATGCGTATAGGTTAAGAGGCAAAAGCTTTTGGGCTTGCAAGGTTCCGTCTACTTGCTGTTGGTCTTGGAGAAAAATTCTCCAGCTTCGTCCGTTTATGAGAAACTTTATATGGTCCGAAATTGGTAATGGTTTAGACACCTCTGCTTGGTATGATACTTGGAGCGATTTAGGGCCTCTCGTGCAGATTTTATCTCCTCGGCTTATCGCTAATGCGGGGTTTGATATGAACTCTAAAGTGTCCGATGTTTATTCTGATAATTTATGGAGGTGGCCAGATGCGTGGCGAGACATTTACCCGGTTCTAAATCAGCTTGATCGGTTGTCTTTGGATCCGAACAAGGCTGATAAACTGTTGTGGCGTCATGGTGATGATAAACATGACTTTTCCTCGTCTCGCGCTTGGGATTCGGTAAGACATCAGGAAGAACAGGTTAATTGGTGTAGTATTGTGTGGTTTTCACAGTGTATCCCTCGTCATTCTTTTCTAATGTGGCTGATCATGAGACGGAAGCTGCTTACTCAAGACAAAATATTGAGTTGGGATTTTTCGCGAAGAAAGAACATGAACATGATGTGTTGTTTATTATGTTATGAGGATCATGACTCTCATCATCATTTATTCTTTGAATGTAAGTTTTCAACTAAAGTGTGGGTTATGGTCAGGCATAAGGTTGGAATGGATTTGGTTCAGCCGAAGTGGGATGATATTGTCAAGTGGTTGCGTGATCGTGCCAAGTCGAAATCCATTAATGACTATGTTGCAAGACTGTTAGTGGCGGCTAGTGCCTACTTCATTTGGCAGGAGCGTAACGCTAGATTATTCAAGAATCAATTACGGCCTCCGGAAACTATTATTGAACTTATTACTCAACAAGTGCGGTATAAACTAATGGGAGAGAAGTTGAAGGATTGTGCTAATGTTCGAAGGTTGCTTGGGGATTGGGAGATAAAGGGGTCGATTTTCATTATGATGGCAGCTGATTATCGATTGTATATGTGTTAGGTTGTCTAGATAGTGGTTGTCTAGTGGCGTTACTCTTTAGTGGTTGTTTTTGTTTTCGTTTTGTTTTTTTCTGGTTGTACGGTCTTAGGGCATGTCCTATGACTGAACTAGTGTAGGCTCTCTACACTACTTGTGTTTTTCTGGTTGTGAATATATAAAATCACCGGGGTAACCCTTTACCCAAAAAAAAAACCTGTTTTCAAATCTCGTTAAACATGTTTTAACATGTTTAACTCGTCACTTTTAGGTTTGTGCTTATATAGGGTCGTAAATTAAGCGATCTAAACAACCGCTTAGACTTTCGAACCCGACCCGTTGGGTCGATCATTAGGATCCGACCAAACACATTAGGTGACCATAGTTGTATAGGGAATAACCTTCCGAGGTTATACCTTATGGTCACTTCGTTTAAGTAGCTGTATGATAGGTAGTTTATATGCCTTAGGTAAATGACCAAAATGCCCTTTTTACGCATAAATTCATTTTAAACATATGTAACCTAAATTTTCACATCTAAACTGATTAGGTAACATTATTAGACATGTTAAGGCTTATAATACTTGTCATAGGACTAGTTAGGCGTTCCAAACGCGTTTTACGTGAACGACGCGTTAACGTGCCGTAAGCTATCTTAACGAGTCGTAATCGGTTATAAGCACTTAGGATAGGTTTCATTTTAGAATGTAGGCTTCGTTAACCATATCATACGAGTTCCAATACTCATTTGGTTTACGAAACCTCATTCTATCCGATCTTCCGATTTAGGTCCGGTTATTTATGTAGTTACCTATATTAGGTGCCGTTTGATTTCCGTGATCCCTCTAGCTTTGCTTGGTTGTTGTTCAAGACTTCTAAGCACCCTTAAGTGAGTACATAGACCCCTCTTTTACTGTTTTCAAACATTTTGGGGTGAAACACATGTGCCTACTTGTTACTTTCGTGCTTTCCATGTTCTTATATCATATGCTTGCTATGTTCATTAGTACACTTATAGTACATGATTTCATTATGTTTTGCTATGTATGTTTACTTAGCATGCTAGCACATTGTTTTGCATTGCATTTATTTTGCTATGTATGTTTACTTAGCATGCTAGCACATTGTTTTACATTACATTTCTGTTACATATGTGTACTCAGCATATGAACACATTGTTTTACATCTTTACCTTGTATGTTTACTTAGCATACTAGGTACATTGTTTTCATAAAACATGTTTACATTTGGTATGACATTTGGTTTGTTTAACGAACTAAAATACGTTCATTAACATTAGCTATGCCGCTCGGTAGTAAGTAGTGGTACCATAGGACTTGACAACTCCCATTCCTGATATCCTAGGTTTGTTTGGATATAAGGAATGACTGAATCCGAAAACATTTTGATAACCTTTACTCTAAGGTTATCCTACAGTCTCAAGGCTTGAATGTATACGTTTAACATTATCGCATAAGTGTTTGTATCAGTAAAGCATGCATTATTTTACAAAACATAACTTTTGATTATAATCTATCAAATGCATTGTTTTGTACATTTCTTTCTTATAGGGTTGAGTAAATGCATTTAATCAATAAATGCTTTCATTCACTATACATTACATTTAGTTATACCTGAACATTTTTACATTGGTGGTTTGTTTGGGTAAGTGATTTAAGTAACGAGACGTGTGTAATATGATAAAAGCATGGTGGATACGCCGCTGGTACTTCCTATATATAAGTGCTTTTATGATGTTACATATCGTAGCGTTATTTAAACCATTTCAATTTTGACATATTACATTTTACACAAATTAACATATCTTTACAAAACATTGTTTTACAAACAACACATTTTATACAAATTCATTTTACTTGGTTAATTATTTAACCATACATATTTCTTTTATATCATCTGTTTCCTTATCGATTTTTATATGATTTATAAAACAAAAACATTTTACAAGGTTCATGACTACTTTTGTTAAACATTTTCTTTAAACTTACAAGTCATGAATCCTAAACCAATAAAACCTATGTATCTCACAGGCATTTTTATGCTGACGTACCTATTTTCACATGTGTTTCAGGAAATGATGCATAGGATTGATCAAGATACACTTAGGTAGACTCGGGCCTTAGTGACAATAAAAGATGCAAGACTAGTTAATTATGTTATGCTTCCTTGTTGTTAAGACATTGTAACTCTTTTAATCAATAAAACAAAATTTCAAATTTCCATGTGTTATGAAACAATGATTTTGTTACAACACTCCCCGACGTTTCCGCCATGATTTGTTGTTTTACGTGGCCGGGGTGTGACAGAAGAGTTGGTATCAGAGCTCATGGTTATAGGGAATTAGGTTATTAGTAATGCTTTGACCTAGTCTATAACCTTCCTAGGACCCTAACACAAGATCCTTGTGTTTAGATCTTAAAACAATACCGTCACCTATCCTTAGGCGACAACCACAACAAGAACATAAATTTCAGAACCGCTTTGAAAACCAATTATCTGTTCTAGGATGATTGATTACTAGGTTTTGAACCCTCTAAGATTTCAAAACGATTTTGAAAATAATCACCCACCCTTTCGGATGATTTGTTTTTGGCTTAGTGCCTTCCGAATTTTCAAAATCTCATCAAAGTTTGGGTCTTATAGTGTGAACACGTGCAATCTGGAAGAGTGGATGCATGTACTCTGGGTTTTCTGTCTAAGGCTAGAGTGTTCGTACAAATCCACATAATCGGACCAGTCACTCTTACCTGGGAACTCTTAGGGTGAGTGTCCACTTATAGGCTAAAGCATGTCTTCGCGATACATTAATATGACCCGATTACTTTGATTCGTCACCGTCTCATTTGTTTGCCTTAGGTAACAAACAAATGATCGCAATGTTTATGCGTTGTCATTCTGTTTTGATTATCAGATAACATTTCACTTGTTTCTTACTATGCCTTTCATTTCTTCTAGAATGTCTCTCCATCGCAACGACGCTCAGATGTCTGAGCAGACTGCCAAATTTGCCCAGCGAATAGGCGAAGTAGTCCTAAAGACTGTTGAATTAGCTACTGCCATGTATCATCTCTAGGAGGAAGCCACTCAAGATTCACCGAAGGTAGCAGAAGCCAAGCCTTCACCAAAACCGAAGAAACGTAAAGCTTCAAAGAAACCCGCAGCAAATGCACCAAAATAGGCAAGACCTAGCCAAGTGGCCGCACCACCAGCCAAGAAGCGGTACAAGGGAACTGCTCCCTTATGCAATCAATGCAACTGTCATCATCCAGATCAAACACCATGTTTCAAATGTACCCATTGTGGACGATGGGGACATTTGGTTAACATATGCCGCTTTGCTATCCAAAACAAAGCTGTTGCATATCTTGCTGCTACTCAACTCCGAGCCAACCTTGCTCAAGCTCGCTTTCCACCTGGATCGTGCTACAACTGTGGCGAGATGGGTTATTTCGTGAATAAATGCCCAAAGCTTGCTAATGCGAATCTAACCCACGGATAAGCATTTGGCTAATTACAAGATGCTGCTGCTTTGAATAATTTGAATCTTATGCTTTTGTATCTTTTGTTGAACCCTGAAACAATCTGTTTTGTTTATAAATAAATTGTTGTTCACAATTCTGATGTACAAGTGTAGTTACATGTGTGTATGGCATTCCCATATGATACCTACAATAAGGAACTGTGTTCTTACAAACTACTCTTGTGGTTCTCCCCTTTCAAGTGATCGCTCATAATTTCCTCGGAAATTTTAAAAGTACCCGTTTCATTCTAAGAAACAATGTACAGGAAATAAAGAGACATCATGAGTAATCGTGCTTTTCGCACATCTGTATCTTTAAATCCTTGGTTAGATAACTTAGGGTAATCTTTCGACCTTATACCAATTACACTTTGGTTTTCATAACAACATGCATAGTATAAGTTTTCAAAACAACCTTCATGATTTCAAAATATTCCATATAGTTTGAAAACGTTTTGAACACAGTATATTTACTTAACATATCAAGTGCATGATTTCAAAAAGCATTATTCATGTTTTCAAAAAACCTTATACATAATTTCAAAATTTATCTCGCATGATTTTAAAGCATTTTATAAATATACTTATACACCTATTTTATGATTTCAAAAGTAATATGTAAGGTTTCAAAAAAATTAAACACATTTCTAAAAGAACCCCATGCATAGTTTTCAAAAACATTTTCTCATACATTAATTTAACCTTCAAAATCTGCTTCATATGTCGCCTTGGCATATCTAGCACCTCAACTTCATAAGCATTCTACCTCGTGTATCGACCTAAGCATGTCTAGTGCAAGGTTTTGAAACGCCTCCCGCTTTTCAAATCCCAAAATCCATATGGGATCTTTTTATCTTCACAATTAGATCCTTGTGGATGATCATCATTCAAATCAGAGTCCTTAATTGGATTCTTTGTATACCTTAATTCGAATACTGCGATTCCTTGTAATCGAAGTCGAATTTTCTTTTAAAATCTTGCTATCTTCATAGTTAGATTCTTGATAATGTTTAAAGTACCAATCGAAATCCACAGATTAGATACCTGGTGTGCTTTAAATGCATGTGCACAATTAACAAAACAAATTAACAAAATGATAACAAATTAAAGATCAAGATAAACAATTTTGTGAATTATGTGATTATGTGTTTTCTTTTGTGTTTATGTTTTCATTATCCAAATCCTCGTAGAATCTTCCATATCTTCATGTGAGAGATTCACAGTAGGATACCCAAAGGTACTACCTTAAATCCTTAATGGGCTTCTACGTAATAGTTAAGACCCTTGGATTATATAGTACCATTCCATGATTCAAAAGAGGCCCTTTGAGTGGTCTAGTCAAAAAGATTGATTCAGAATGTGGTTAAGAATAACATGTGATGATATGGCTGAAAAGACTCCTTGGTGGTCTATTTAAAGAGATCATTTATTGATTCAATTAAAAAGGACCCTAGGATGGTCTAGTCACGCTCATCACAGGTTTGTTCATTTGGTTTTCCCCCTACACATTATAAAATGCACTGTGCGGACTATGCAAGGAATTACATAATTATGGATGCGTACATAATTATGAAATTTAGTGCGCGGAAACCACAGTAAGATTTATTATGTGTAAGAACCGATAGTGGCAACAATAACGAAATGTGAACAATGTAATGGAGGTACGGTGGACGCACCAATGGCGCTTCATATACTTGTATATAAGTGTCCCTCATACATTGCAAGCATGATATTATTTAAAGTTACTAGAAGTTCAGGACTCTAACCAGTGTTGTTTGATCTTTTCAACTTCATGTTTCAAGCTCTCACAAGTTTCCCTAGATAAATTTCGGGACGAAATTTCCTGAAGTAGGGGAGACTGTGACACCTAAGTCACTTCAACCATCAAAAAAAATACCAAACCAATGAAATATTGTATTTCATACTTGTGATTTGTATAAATATGTGTATCATTTGCACATATCAATTCTTGTTCGATTTCGGGCTCTAAATCGCTTTCTGGAAGGTTATACGCGCACTGATGCGTAAATATAACCAGTTTAATGCAACAAATACTCCAGAATAGTGACATAGGCTTAGCATACCTTAAATAACCTTTACATAACTTAGAAATAAGTTTTGGAAGGTTTGGTGTGCCGAAATCAAGTTTATTCGCTTACAGGGACTAAATTCGACAAACTGCGAAAGTATGCCGATTTGTACGGTAACAGACATTCTGGAAGTTTACCATAAGTTAAACATACCCTAAATATCCTTTACATAGCTTAGAAATAGGCTTTGAGGGGTTCGGTGTGCTAAAATAAACTTTTTGGTCATTCAGGGACTAAAAGCGTCAAAAAGTGCATAAGTTTGCATTCTCGCGCATAACTTACGTTCTGAATACATCCGGACATCCAAAAATTTATGTAATCATTAAAATATTTTATTTTAGTGATTGGCTTGAGAAAAATCCATTCGTCGCGTAATTTGGATCGTTTTTCGCGTTCGTTCGTGTTTCGTCGTAATTAACCGAATAACGTGATCGTATGACCAAACGAACCGACATACGACACATTTTTGAGCATTTTTCATGTCCCCTATGCTTAGGATACATTGTAGAGCCTTGAAAATGGCTTAACGGGCCTCAAACGCATCAAAAAGGGCCTTATATGCATGCAGGGACCAAAACTGCAATTATTAAAACTTGTTGCTGAACTGGGGATCTCAGGCGGCCAGCGTAAGCCCCCCTTGAACCTTACGCGGCCGGTGTAAACATGTCAGACCTACAAAAATGAATTTCCAGCTATTTACAGCCTGTTACAGCCATTTCCAGCTCTTGCAATTGGTTTTGAGGATCCTATTGGTTGGTTTTAGGGTGCCCAAGGTATTAGAAATCAGGGGGCACACTTGGACGGCCTAGATCGAAGCACGTTTTTCAAGAAACGGTCCTAACGGTCTTGGTTTACCTATAAATACCCCCACCCTTTTTAACTCAAAACTCACACCTTGATCTGATTGCTCTCTAAGTTGAAGTGATTTCACTTCATACCTGAGAATAATCGGGTCAAACTTCCGTTCTTGGACCTTTTGTAAGTATTCTTTCGTTCTTTTACGCATTTTAGCATGAAAGTTAAACTTTGTTTGACTTTCTGCATTGACCAGTTTATGGTCAACACGAAGTTCGTTTGAACTTCATAATGTGAGCGTAATCACGATGGTTTTAGTCTCTTAAGACTATACCTACTGATTACCACGTTATTTAGGCATAGTGACGAGTCGTAGTTTCGGCCAAAATGCGTATTCTTGCGTATTTTGTAACCAAACTACTTTTGGGTATCAAGACCCTTTGTTTTGATACCAAACCTGTTTTCAAATCTCGTTAAACATGTTTTAACATGTTTAACTCGTCACTTTTAGATTTGTGCTTATATAGGCTCGTAAGTTAAGTGATCTAAACAACCGCTTAGACTTTCGAACCCGACCCGTTGGGTCGATCATTAGGATCCGACCAAACACATTAGGTGACCATAGTTATATAGCGAATAACCTTCCGAGGTTATACCTTATGGTCACTTCGTTTAAGTAGTTGTATGATAGGTAGTTTATATGCCTTAGGTAAATGACCAAAATGCCCTTTTGACGTATAAATTCATTTTAAACATATGTAACCTAAATTTTCACATCTAAACTGATTAGGTAACATTATTAGACATGTTAAGACATATAATACTTGTCATAGGACTAGTTAGGCGTTCCAAATGCATTTTAGGCGAACGACGCGTTAAAGTGCCGTAAGCTATCTTAACGAGTCGTAATGGGTTATAAGCACTTAGGATAGGTTTCATTTTAGAATGTAGGCTTCGTTAAACCATATCATACGAGTTCCAATACTCATTTGGTTTACGAAACCTCATTCTATCCGATCTTCCGATTTAGGTCCGGTTATTTATGTAGTTACCTATATTAGGTGCCGTTTAATTTCCGTGATCCCTCTAGCTTTGCTTGGTTGTTGTTCAAGACTTCTAAGCAACCTCAAATGAGTACATAGACCCCTCTTTTACTGTTTTCAAACATTTTGGGGTGAAACACATGTGCCTTGTAATAACCATAAATTTAAAAACATTATTTTAGAAATAAAAGAATTTTAATAATTTATAATAAACTAAACATTTATCTTATAATCCATCCTTCTGTATAACAACCAAAACTATTATTATTATTTATAAATTATCCAATAGGAAACCCTAATTAAGACACCCAAGTAATTCTCTACAAACCCTAGAATTTTCAGAATTTTCAGAATCAGGATTAGGGCCCCTAAAACTCAGGGGGGGTATTCACTACTTGAAGATTATCCTAATAACTTGCTGTCGAAGTTGAAATTTTAAAATCTGTCGACTCAGCTAGGCTAGTCCCACACGTGGCAACCCTATGCACAAAAATTGGTTTTACGCGGGCCGCGTAAGGATTAACCTAGGGTTTACGCGGGCCGCGAGAACATCAAAATTCACCTATAAATACAGGACATTGGCACTTGATTCTGGGCACAAAAACGACGAAGAAACTCAAAATACGCGCTGAGATATCGTCCAATTACTCTCAAAACACACACGAAACACTAATTAGTATAGCAGGGTGCTGCAGAACAGGGTATTAACTCAATCGTTGATACGATTCAATGTCCGATTGATTGAAATCAATCCAATGGATGTTTAAGTGCTGCTCAAATTTGGGTTATGCTTTGTCATTAGTCGTGATTCCGATGGATGTTTAACTAATTTCACTTTGTCATTAGTTGTGATTCCGATGGATGTTTAGGTGTTTGCACTTTGTCATTCGTTGTGAATCCGATGGATGTTTAAGTGATTTCACTTTGTCATTAGTTGTGAATCCGATGGATGTTTAAGTATCGCACTTTGTTATTCGTTGTGAGGATTTTAATCTCGTGAGTTATCGTAAATGCTGTATTAAGTTACTAACCTAGTTGTATGCATGTTATTTAAAATAGGTTAAAAAGACTAATCAGTTGTCTAAACTCTGCCCGTATAAATCTGAAATATTATCACACGGTAGCATAACTTTGGAATTATTAAGGTACGGATCCTTACCCTCACTCCTTATTGCTTCATATTCAAATTGTTATAAACCCATTAAATTCATATATCTTTTAAAACTCCTCACGTTTTTTATTATCGATTCATTTGACAGTCCGTTGGATTCCTATTCTAATCATAACTTTGGATTTAGCTTTCATGTCATGCGATAGTATTATGTTAATTGTACTCATTATCGCATGTTCCACTATATGTTACGTCTTGTTATGAAAAATATTTTGATAAGTTATGTGAATAAGACCATTTGTACTCTGATACCCTGAGTATCGCTTCTCGTGGAGTGTCCCACGAGCATGTTGTTGCGGCATCGACATCATGTGCTCCATCCGTGACGGAGAGATCAGTT
Organism: Helianthus tuberosus; assembly: GCA_030545235.1. Taxonomy (NCBI): domain Eukaryota; kingdom Viridiplantae; phylum Streptophyta; class Magnoliopsida; order Asterales; family Asteraceae; genus Helianthus; species Helianthus tuberosus. The sequence continues at coordinate 95,717 of JARYGA010057918.1, forward strand.
CACGGCGTCCCTAGGTACAAGTGAGGTACAAAGCTACTAGGAGGCGTATGGATCGATCCTAGGATTTAAGTTTAAGGAGGTGGATAACGGGTATGCCAACTCGCCATCTCGTGTGATAATTATGCAGGAGTAGCTACCTGTGTATTGTCACGTTTTAAGTTTGCCTCATGGGTACATCCGTATGATATGATTATGAAATTACGTTACTTGCATCGTATCATTTTCGCATAAAGTTCCATCCGGATAACATTTCATATAAAGCGTTATTTGTTATTTGAGCCTATTATTCCGTACTGAGCATTTGGCTCATTCAGTAAATTTGTTTGTATATACAGGTCCGCAGGTGATTTCGGGCGGGGGAAAGAGAGAAGAATAAAGCCTAGGAATAAATCTGAAGATGTTAGTTAATCAAGTTGAATGTCTCCGTTTGTATATTAACCTTAAGTTTAGTTGTCGTGTGGTTGTATCCTTGTTAAATAAAGAAATGGAATTATGACTTTTGTTTATGATTCCACTGTTATTGTGACACGTCAGCCCTTCTGGGTTGGGGTGTTACAGCTATGGTATCAGAGCAAAGGCTATTTCCTGTAGAAAACTTGAAGATAGTAATTAAAACCTGTGAGGAATGGGTAGATATCTATGATAAGATTCAACTTGGTCTCCTATTTTGTTTAACTCCTATGTCTATTCTTATAGATGCCTCCTCGTCGTCCGCCACGTAGGAGTACTCGTACTAACCATGTACGTAACAACACTTCTTCGAATGAGACTCCAGTTGATCCAAACGTAATTAATGCTATCAACCAGGCTGTTGCCGGGTTGCTTCCAAACCTTGTTGCTCAAACAGCTGAGGCCGTTATTCAACAAACTCGCCCTCCAGAACGTAATAACACGAATCCAATCTCTGGTGAAGAAATTCGTGAGAATACCACGAACCATACTACCTATAGTATAGACATATGGATCGCTAAATTCCAAAAACAAAAGCCGAAATCCTTTAGTCACGCTACTAATCCAGTCGAAGCAAGAAACTGGATAGCTCATGTTGAAAAGATCTTCGGAGTTCTTGGTGTTCCGGAGCAATACAAAGTTAGATTGGCTACCTACAAACTTGAAGATGACGCACAAACTTGGTGGGAAGGATATAAGCAAGTCAAAGGAGGGGATGATTTTGACACTAATCTTTCATGGGTCGACTTTCGTACCATATTTTACGACAAGTATTTTTCTACCGCTGATAAAGAAGCTTATATCAGGGAGTATGCAGTGATTCGACAGGGGAGTGATGAACCAGCCTCTGAGTTCATTACTAGATTTTCAAGGTTGGCTAGTATTGTAGGAGAAGTTGCAGGATCAGCAGAAGTCCAGGCAGAAAAATGCAAGTGGGCAGTCAATGATCGAATTCGGAAGTCAATCATGTATATGAAATTTAAGGATATCACCGAAGTTGCTGATGCTATCAAAACTTTTGAGTTTGAGAGAAAAGAATTTTTATCTCGAATTGGGGATAATAAGAAGAGAAATAGGGAAGGACAATTTAAGCAAGAAATCGGCCAATCATCCACTACGCCACAACATCAAGACCGCAAAGTGCAAGGAAATCAAAACTCTGGAAATCAGGCACGTCCATGGCAACCTAGACTGCAAAACCCGAGGCCTGCTCAAAACCAGATTCAGTTGTATGCAGAACCTATTAGAGCTCAACCACTGAATCAACATGTAAACCCGAATCAGATTACATATCCTCTATGTAATACTTGTGGTAAGTGACATCAGGGCGTATGTCACCGAGGTACAGGAGCATGCTTTAGATGTGGCCAAACTGGACACATGATCAAGGAGTGTCCTAAGAAAGACACTAAGAAGAATAACCGACCAAACGATGCACCACCCAATGTTGGAGGAAGAGTTTTCGCACTTTCTGCTACTGATGCTGCTAATGCCCCAGGTACTGTGTCGGGAACCCTTCAGCTAGGTAAACATAGTATCTATGTGTTATTCGATACAGGAGCGACCCATTCTTTAGTATCCCACTCGTTTACCAAGTACCTTCCGATAAGACCAACTCTCTTAAATCATACTTTAACCATTTCCACTCCCATGGAAAATTCATCCGTAATCACTTACGTATATAAAGATTGTCCGATCCGTATTGAATCTATTGTATGTAAGGCAGACCTATTTCCAATACATATGTGTGACTTTGATGTTATTCTAGGAATAGATTGGTTATCTCGACATCGCGTAACTATAGAATGTCATTCTCGCCGTGTTATTTTCGGTGATCTTCATCATCCTGATATTATATATCAGGGAACTCAAGCTCATAAATCTCTTAAAATTATCTCCGTATTCAAAGCTCGAAAATTCATAGCAAACGGCTGTGCTGGATTCCTAGCATCGGTTAAGGATACTTCTGCTAGTGTTAATAGTATCGATAGCCATCCTATTGTCCGTGAATATCCTGATATATTTCCGGATGAACTACCAGGATTACCACCCGACCGTCAGGTAGAATTCACCATCGACTTGATCCCTGGTGCCGAACCTATTTCTAAAGCTCCATACCGTATGGCTCCAATGGAACTGAAGGAATTGAAGGAACAATTGCAAGAATTGTTAGACCTAGGATTCATAAGACCCAGTGTTTCACCTTGGGGTGCTCCGGTCTTATTTGTGAAGAAGAAAGACGGTAGTATGCGTTTATGTATTGACTACCGAGAGCTGAACAAGATTACTATTCGTAATCAGTATCCTCTGCCTCGCATTGATGATCTCTTTGATCAACTTCAGGGGGCTCAGTTCTTCTCAAAAATTGACCTGAGGTCCGGGTACCATCAACTAAAGATCAAAAATAATGATGTTCCCAAGACCGCCTTTCGTACTCGTTATGGTCATTACGAATTCTTGGTTATGCCCTTTGGGCTAACTAACGCACCCGCAGTCTTCATGGATTTGATGAATCGCGTATTTCACAAATTCCTAGATAAATTCGTTATTGTTTTTATCGATGACATTCTGGTATATTCTAAGAGTCGTGAAGAGCATGAAGCACATCTACATGCAGTACTTGGAACCTTGCGGCATGAGAAGTTGTACGCTAAGTTTTCCAAATGTGACTTTTGGCTTAGCCAAGTGGCATTTCTAGGTCATGTCATATCAGCAGAGGGAATTATGGTAGACCCAACAAAGGTTGAAGCTATTACAAAATGGCCAAGACCCACTTCTGTTACCGAAATACGAAGTTTCTTGGGTCTTGCTGGCTATTACCGAAGATTTGTTGAAAGATTCTCGGTAATTGCTTTACCACTCACAAAACTCCTAAGGAAAGGGGTGAAGTACTCATGGAATGAGGAACAAGAGAAAAGCTTTGAAGAATTGAAGAAACGACTCGTTTCCTCCCCGATACTCGCTCTCCCTTCTGGATCAGGAGGTTACCAAGTCTATAGTGATGCCTCAAAGAAAGGATTAGGTTGTGTGCTAATGCAACATGGGAAGGTTATCGCTTATGCCTCCCGTCAGTTAAAGCCTTATGAAGTTAACTACCCTACACATGATTTAGAACTAGCCGCAGTCGTCTTTGCACTTAAGATTTGGCGACACTATCTGTATGGAGAAAGTTGTGACATTTTTACCGACCATAAAAGCCTCAAGTACATATTCACCCAGAAAGAGCTAAATATGAAGCAAAGAAGGTGGTTAGAACTTTTAAAAGATTACGACGCAAATATTCAATACCATCCAGGCAAAGCCAATGTTGTAGCTAACGCGTTGAGCCGAAAGAATTCCGGGACTATATCTTGCTTACAAATTCAGCCTCGTATTAGGAGGGATCTCGAAAGAATGAACATTTGGCTTCAGGTTAATAAGTCTGATGGATATCTAGCTAGAATGCAGATTGAACCCGACCTCATATCACGGATCAAAGATGCACAGAAGCAAGATGGAGAACTTTGGGCAATCGTGCAAAATCTTGAGGTGGGTAAGCAATCTGAATTTCGTATAGACCATCATGGGGTGATTTGGTGCGGTAAAAGACTTTGTGTACCCGATGACTCCACCCTTCGTGAGTCATTGTTAGCCGAAGCTCACAGCTCACCATTTTCAATTCACCCAGGATCTACCAAGATGTATCGAGACTTAAGACAGAACTTCTGGTGGAATGGCATGAAGGAAGACGTTGCTCGATACGTAAGTAAATGCCTCACTTGCCACCAAGTGAAAATTGAACACAAACGAGCAAGCGGTCTGTTGCAGCCATTGGATATTCCCATATGGAAATGGGATGAGATCACAATGGATTTTGTTACCGGTTTGCCTAAGACTTTCAAGAAGAATGATGTGGTATGGGTTGTTGTCGATAGATTGTCGAAGTCAGCACATTTTCTACCAATTCAGCAAGGATTTTCGGTTAATAAGTTATCCGAAATATTTCTTCAAGAAATTATTCGACTCCATGGCACACCATCTTCCATTGTTTCCGATAGAGACCCACGTTTCACCTCACGCTTTTGGAAAGGTTTTCAGGCAGCTTGGGGTACACGACTGAAGTTTAGTACGGCTTTCCATCCACAAACAGATGGGCAGTCAGAACGCACGATTCAGACCTTGGAAGACATGCTCCGAGCATGTGCACTTGAATGGTCTGGAAACTGGGATGAATATCTATGTCTTGTTGAGTTCGCTTACAACAATAGTTGGCAAGCAAGTATTGGCATGGCACCTTTTGAGCTTTTGTACGGTCGGAAATGTCGCGCACTGATCTGCTGGGATAAATTTGGAGAAAAGATTATTGAAGGGCCAGAATTAGTTCAGATTACAAATGAAAAAGTCACTATGGCCCGAGAAAAACTGAAAGAAGCTCAGAGCAGACAAAAGAGCTATGCAGATCAAGATAGACGACCACTCGAATTTAAAATTGGCGACCACGTTTTCTTAAAGGTATCACCTTGGCGTGGCGTTCGTAGATTTGGAATTAAAGGGAAGCTTAGTCCCCGTTTCATCGGTCCGTTTGAAATCCTTGAAAGAATTGGGGAAGTGTCATATCGACTAGCTTTACCACCTCAACTCTCTCACGTTCATAACGTTTTTCATGTCTCCTCGTTAAGAGGATATAATTATCATCCACTCCATGTCATTAGTTATCCGTTACTTACAGTTCACGAGGATTTTTCCTACGAAGAGGAACCAGAAGCCATCTTAGATCGACAAGAAAAGGTTTTGCGTAGGAAAGTAATTCCGTTTGTTAAAATCCTCTGGAAAAATCACTCTGAACACGAAGCAACATGGGAATCTGAAGAATCAATTCGCTCTCTATACCCTAATCTATTCTAGAAATAGAATTTTAGTCGAAGTAACGGTAAATTTTGCTCTGTGATATATGTTCAATTGTTCTGTTTACGGTCAATCATGCTTTACCTTATGTGAATATATATCTTAGCTATGATTAAGTATATCTATGTAGAGATATCAGTACCAATAGTCACTCTATTATCTGTAAGTCTCCATTGACTTTTCGTACGGTAAGATATTTTATTAAGATGCGTTATAGGAGGACCATTAGGGCACATATGTAAGGTAATTGACAATTATAGTCATGACCTTAGTTATGAATTTCAGATACACATGTGTGTTTAGGAGATTATTATATAAGTTAGTAACTCTGCTATGAAAATTCCGTTTCCATTACTTAGGTGATATATTCTTATTTGAAAAATTTCGAGGACGAAATTTCTTTTAAGGGGGTAATAGTTGTAATAACCATAAATTTAAAAACATTATTTTAGAAATAAAAGAATTTTAATAATTTATAATAAACTAAACATTTATCTTATAATCCATCCTTCTGTATATCAACCAAAACTATTATTATTATTTATAAATTATCCAATAGGAAACCCTAATTAAGACACCCAAGTAATTCTGTACAAACCCTAGAATTTTCAGAATTTTCAGAATCATGATTAGGGCCCCTAAAACTCAGGGGGGGTATTCACTACTTGACGATTATCCTAATAACTTGCTGTCGAAGTTGAAATTTTAAAATCTGTCGACTCAGCTAGGCTAGTCCCACACGTGGCAACCCTATGCACAAAAATAGGTTTTACGCGGGCCGCGTAAGGATTAACCTAGGGTTTACGCGGGCCGCGAGAACATCAAAATTCACCTATAAATACAGGACATTGGCACTTGATTCTGGGCACAAAAACGACGAAGAAACTCAAAATACGCGCTGAGATATCGTCCAATTACTCTCAAAACACACACGAAACACTAATTAGTATAGCAGGGTGCTGCAGAACAGGGTATTAACTCAATTGTTGATACGATTCAATGTCCGATTGATTGAAATCAATCCAATGGATGTTTAAGTGCTGCTCAAATTTGGGTTATGCTTTGTCATTAGTCGTGATTCCGATGGATGTTTAAGTAATTTCACTTTGTCATTAGTTGTGATTCCGATGGATGTTTAAGTGTTTGCACTTTGTCATTCGTTGTGAATCCGATGGATGTTTAAGTGATTTCACTTTGTCATTAGTTGTGAATCCGATGGATGTTTAAGTATCGCACTTTGTCATTCGTTGTGAGGATTTTAATCTCGTGAGTTAT